>JAULBX010030264.1:0-127268 GCA_032358255.1 Heterotrichella gracilis
CGCCCCGCCGGCCCCCGGCGCGCTGCGCGGCGGCGGCGGCGCCACCTTGCCACCGCGCCCGCCCTTGCCCACCGTCTCCCACCCGTCGTCGGCGCGGAAGCCAGCCTCCCCCCTGAATGCGGGGAAGAGCTCCACCTCCTCTGGGCGCCGCATGGCGGGCCCGCGCATGTCCGGAAGAGAGTTGAGCTTGAGGCCGCCCAGCTGCGGCACCTGCAAAATGCCCAGCTCCGCCTGCGCCTCTGTCCGCACCTCGCTGATCTTCTTGGCCTGTGGCGAGGTGGGGGAGGGTGGGTTCGGTTACCTTTGAAGGGGAGCAGAGGAATGGCCACGCAGCCTGTTCTTAAAACTGGCGCGTTGGTGGAGGAGGCGCCAGCAAAGAGACAGGCATTGCCACAAATATCCCGATACGAGTGAGTGTGGGTTCAAGGATGCTGAAGCGCACGGCAGCAGAAAATAAGATGTCAGCAGGTGCACAAACGCCGAGCTGTGGTGTGCTCTACTGTCAGATAGATGGTTATGAATTCTACCAGTCGACTGCATGTTGCGGAAATTGCCAAAACAGATGCCAGGGGCAACATCTAAAGTATAAATATAGTAAAAGAAACGATAAGGTAAAAATGGGAGTAATGGTCTATCATACTAGTCTAGCTCATTTGGTAACTGGTTCCTTCCCTGTCAAAACGTAGTTCCCTGTCAAAACGTAGTTCCCTGTCAAAACGTAGTAAGTAATACATCAACCCGCCCTCAACATAAGGGTGGCACTAAGTGATACATAAAATACTGTTTCGACAGGTAGGGAATGCAGTACTACATGCGCATCCAAATGAGTATGATACCATTACCCCTCCTACTATTGTACTATCTATTTACCACTGACCCATCCCGACGCGCATTCCTCACAGATTGCACTCTGCAGTTTTGAGGTTTGACCTTAGAGTTTGCCTTGAGATCGAGGGTTTTAGGGTTCCCACGTACCGTCGCCTTCTCGCGGCGCGGCACCCAATGGTTCTTGCGCAGCTCGATGCAGTCCCGTAGCATGAACTTGATGCGCGACGCCAGCACCTTGCTCTTGGTCAGCTTCTCCATGTACAAGAAGTAGCCCTCAAGCTTCTCCTTGTTCTTGGGCACGCCAGACTTCTCAAGTGAGGACCCAGCCACGCTGATCAGCTCGCACATGGCCTGCAGGGGGGTGTAGGGTTTTAATTTGGGGTTTGGGATGGCTGTGGCTGTTTCCTAGTGTGAAATGGACTTCTTTTGAAGAAGCTTCTCCTGGTTTCACCAGTGATGAAACCCAGCCACGCTCATCAGCTGGTTTGGGGGCGCAGCAATCCTATCCAGCCTCGGCCGCCACTCATTATGGTATATGTGAGACAATATAAAGCTTATATCATCATGAGCCACCATAACGTACCATGCTGCTGCTGATCACATGGGACCCGCCACCCACCGCCACCACAGAGATATACAACAACCGGCCACCACAATGGAGATAGTCACCGATCCCCAGTAGCTAATGCTCCCACACCCAGCGACCAAACGCCATCCCACCCGCAACCCCACCGCCATCCCACCCAATGCCACGCACCATCCCCCCTGCCCCACAGCTCAGCGCCCTCTGGCAAGCGCATCCCCCGCCAGCTCCTCTTTAGGGTTTAGGTTTAGGGTTTATGGCCCCTTACCTCGATGTTGTCCTCTGGCGGCTCTTGGCGCCCATCCCCCGTCAGCTCCTGCATGACAAACTGGATGATCTTCTCTTGCACCACGCTCTTCTTGTACAGCTCAGCAACCAGCCGGATGTTGCCCAGGGTGCGCATCTTCACAACGCGCTCCGCGTAGGCCCGCTCGTTCTCCGGGGTATCTTGCAGCTTCTGCAGAGTGCATAGGAGGGGGCAAGTGAGTTCACCGTTTGCCTTTGTTGGTGTGCATCCCCTTTAGGCGCCGCATGCAGGCAGACTACCAAGCATGCCATAGGTTGGGGGGGAAGGGGTGATGGTGTCGCAGAGGGCGCATAGTGTATCTGCATATGCAATCAACACAGCACGACCATGGAGCGGGCTTCACGCGAGCATGAGCAGCAATTGTAAAAATTCCATGCAAATCCCAAGCAGATCCATATCCACATGGCGAACACCGCAGGATGCACCGCACAGAGACGCTTCATGCATTTGTGCAACGGCCATGCGAATCCACATGAAAACACCGCCAATGCCGCCAAAGCCCCTCCAGACCCTAAATCCTACACGCTATACGCAGGACGCACCGCTCTTGCCACCGCGGCCCCCTCAAACTCCTCTTGGCATGTGTTGAGCAGCACCCTCCTGAAGGTGATGGGCTTCAGCTCGCCCTCAGGTGGGGGGAACTCAGGCAGCTCCTGCAGGGGATGTAGGATTAAGGACATGCAGGGGATTTAGGGTTTAAGGGTTAGGGCATGCAGGCGCTCACATATCATGTCATGCAAACCCTTGGACATGGGATATAGTCCGTACAATATTATGTAAACATCTCGTCCAACCCAAAAGGAACACTACATAACATTCCGTGTGGCACGAGCCATATGCCATGCATGCACCCACACCCATGCTGATGTGGACAGCCAAACACCCATCGCCATGCGGCCGTTCAGAGCATGCAGGCGGGCATGTAGGTAATGTGCGCTTTTGCCCCACGGACCATGTGTGTAAAGGGTGGGTTCCTCTGTCGCAATGCGCTGAACACACGTGGTGCCATGCACAGCCCCTAATTCCAAAGCACCCATGTGTTTCCTTCCCCTTCTCCTAGAGGAGGGATGACTAACCAGCTGCCCAGCAGCAGCCAGAATGCGTGCGTACCTTGGATAGCTTGAGGCACAGGTCTGCGTACATCGGGCAGTAGGTGGGCTGCGCCACAGCATTCTCAAACACCAGCCTGATTGTGCCTTGCAGGATCTCGTCGCTCTCAATTGCCCCAACTAGTTGGGACTCCAGGCGCTCAAAGTTATCGGGAGTCAGCTTGTTCAGAATACCCTTGATGGTCTTGATAGCCTACAACCAAACACACAAGTGTCATGCACGTTTGTCTCTGTGTGCAGGAGCAGAGGAGGCGGCGACACAAACCATAGGGATGTGGTGAGTCTTCTGTGACAGCAGTTACGGCCACAAATCAAAGAAGCTGTGCTACCAGCATCCCATGATGGCAAACCCATCGCCAGCAACTAGCTTTGCCTTGGCCAGAACCAGCACTAGGCCAGTACCAGCCCCCACTGGTACATGTAAGGGTCAGTAGTTCCTATAGTCAAGTACCCGGTGGCCCTGCCAGCTGCCCTGCTGCCTGAAGGCCGCGATGCTACACCTGTGTTAGGGTTTAGGGGTTTAGTGCTGCCATACCTTTGCGGTTCCCTCCCCAGTTGTGACAGGCGCCCAGGCTGTGCGGCCAATATCTGCTGCGCGCTGGATCTTGGGACCCTCCAGCCCCTGCCATGTTGCACAGGCGCTTGTTAATGTGTGTGGGATGGAAGTGGAAAGTTGTACAACTGGGCCATGCAGAACATAGAAGTATGATCCAGCCAGATGGAAGTCTGATGTCTAAACATGGAATGCCCCTCGAGCAGCGCATGTGCTAGGCAAGGTGCCGAGCTATGAGCTGCACATCCATGCCACAATGGTCTCGGCTGGAGGTGCACTCCCTTGCAGTGCAGCGCGCTCGACGAGGCGCCAAGTCATGAGCCGAGCAGCCAAGAACCTCAAAGAGCTCATGCATGCGCGTGCAGCGCATACCTCGGGAGGGGGTGGGCGGTGGTCTGGGTAGCGCTGGTTGCCGCCGCGTTGGTCCCTCCCCCCCCTGCCACCGCCACCGCCCCTGTCTCCGCCCCGGTCGCCGCCGCCCCGGCCACCGCCACCGCCACCGCCGGGTGGCCCGCGGTTGTCATAGGGCCCTGGCGGGGGGGGTCCCCTTGCGTTCCTCCAGCTGCCCCCACCCGTGTTGGCCTCAGCAGCAGCCTGTGTGCGCTGCAGGGCCGGGCAACCCATGGTGTGTTTGTATCATGGAGATTGTCATGGTGATGGCCATTGGTGTCGCAGCAAAGTTAGATAATGGTGTGCCTGGGAAAATTCTGGTGAAGAAGCTACAATGGAGCAAAACCTGTTTGCAACGTTGAGTTACCTGTAGGAGAGCACGCTGGTTCTCGCGCTGTGGGTCATCTGGGGCCATGCAGATGTCCAGTTTTGGGTCCAAGCCATTGGGTGGTGCTTGGCAGTGTAGAGCCTGTGTTGAAGAGCCTTGTATCAGTCACGTTGAATCCGCGCAAACCCATGGGCCCCGGTTCCGCAACACAGGTTACTGGCCATGGCATTAATCAGTAATAGCGCACGCCACCTACCTGGCTGAACTTCACAAGGAAACCCTTTGTGTATCGCACGATCTCTCCTGGCTTCTTCTTCTCCTCTACAACAACCTCAGCCTGAAAGGAACGACGCGCACGGCATCAGAGGGCTGTGCACAACCTCTCAGAACCGAAAACAGGAGGGGGCGTCCAGAACAGGGGCATACCTTGCGGGCTGCCGGTGCCACACCAGCACCTGCAGCAAAGTTGGAGTATGGGTTGGCCTTGCCACCGCCACCGGGGCGCAGGCTCTTGGGCCTGAGTGAAAGCTCCTCGTCCATGGTCTCGGGTTCTGCTGTCACGCAACCTGTGTTCCTTGTTTACTGATATATACGCAGCTGATGGCAGTGGTGGAAGTGCACCACCCGCGACAGTGATTTCACGCTTTTTTAAAAAGCCATTGTGGGCAACAGTCGTGACTTGACGCAATGTCCAGGTTGTTGCTGGTGGCAAAGGGAGCCTGGCTCTGCTATGTAGCAGCTGTGCGCCGCTATTCGGCAGTGCGCACTGCCCTTTGCCCGAAAAGTTTTCGGCCGCCAGTGAAAAAAAGATTTTGAGCCCTCAGGTGGATCAATCCCCAGAAGCGCCCACCGATGGTCAGGCGGCGATGCGGCGGTGATTTCGGCGGCTATTTTTAGACAAAGAAATACAAAAAAAGAAGAAGTATTACTCAAGTGACAGTGGTCAGCATGGTTACCCAGGTCCTGGTCAACTCATCAATGACGGATTACAACATGGCAATAATTTCCATTATAAACCTGGCAAGTTCTCACGTTGTGCACACATGGGTCAACAATGAAATGCGACGCATGCGCCTCATCATAATCACCATTGCACTGACAGTGCGCCAACAGACAGGTGTTGTGGTCCTCAGGTTACAGAGTGTGGAATTTCCCGGAATGGTTGCAAGGCAATTGCACAGCGCCCGCCTTGCATGGTGTTCTGTGCATCACAGTGTCTTCATAACTTTGAAAATTGCGGCAAGGTAACCTGTGACACTGGACTTGCATGCTGTTGACGCGCCAGAACCAGGACCTTCCTGGAATTAGTGGGCCGGTCAGTTTCAAAATTGGGAAGTGCAGCAAGTGGGCTATACCTGGTTGCCAACTGGAAAGTACAATAAAGCATATGGATATCCGGCATAGAAAGCTAAGCTGCATGAAAGCGTTTGCCCCAACCCATCAAGGTGAATTGCAATGGGTGCGCCTGGTCGGAGAGCTGAATTGAAAACCCAGTTTGGCCCGACAGTAACCGGTACTCAGGGTGGTATGCGCTGGGAGCTGCTGCCGTGGATGCAGCAGTGGTAGTGGGATACGAAGAAGCTGAACAGATGTTGCAGGACCCTGCCTGCAGTGCACTTTCTGTCTGAAGCCAATGCCAACTTTAAGCACGCGAGTCATATTTCCGTCCCTCAAACAAGCTGCACACCCTCGCCCTGCACAATCTCCCCAATCACAAAGCACCCCAGCCCAGCATTGAGCGCTGCATCCACGCTGGCCTTGTCCACCACTGCCACCATCCCCACCCCCATGTTGAACGTCCTGTACATTTCGGACTCGGGGATGTTGCCCGCCTGCACCACAGGACATGGAAACATCATGCATGCCGGTGAGGCATCGCGCAGAATGGGCGAAGGCCCTCCAATGCAGCAAAGGCCACGTGCAACATCAACAAATTGTCACTCGTGATTGGATGAACCTCTACATTCCTAGTCACCACACAGCCCACCACAGCCCGCCTTGTACTCCACTAATTCCCCACACACCTTTTGCAGCCATTGGAACAATTGCGGCACCTCCCACGATTGCTTGTCCACCTTGCATGCCAAGCCCTTGGGGATGACCCGGGGCAAGTTCTCTGGTAACCCTCCACCAGTGATGTGGACCAAGCCCTGTGAAGGGTGCAGCATATGAGTTAATGATTTTGGTGCATGACCATGAATGTGGCGCAGTCAAAGGAGGCTTTAAGCACATCGTACCTTGACCTCCACTGTGTCAATCAGCTTCATAACTGTTGGCACGTAGATGACTGTTGGCTCTAGCAACACCTCGCCCAGCTTCCTGCTCGCGTCCCATGGAGCTGGGTCTTGCAGCGATGTGTTGCTCACCTAAGGCACGGCACCAGCATACCGTGCTCAAAATCAGCAGTATTGATTTGCTGCACTGAGTGTGCTGAGTCACATTGAGCAACGTAGGCAGTGGCTAGGGGGTATGTGATTGGATTCCACGTACCTTCAACACCTTGCGAACCAGCGAGAATCCGTTTGAATGCACTCCACTGGACTTGATGCCCAGGATGACATCCCCCTCCTTGACTTTGCTGCCGTCAATCACCCTGTCCTGCTTCACTGAGCCAACAGCAAAGCCAGCCAGGTCGTACTCACCAGCCTGATAAAAATCTGGCATTTCCGCCGTCTGCACAGAAAAAAATGGGTACTTGTTGACGAAAGGCACACAGACAACTGCCCACAACTCGCAATAAAAGGTATCATCGTTTGAATTAAAAGAAATCGTGCGCACCTCTCCGCCCAGCAATATGCATGACGATTGCCGGCAGCCATCAACAATGCCTTTGATGACCTGCACCATGCACACCAACTTAATTAATCCATCGCCACCAACCAGCCCGTATAACTGCATTATGTGCAAGATATCTGCTGCATCAAGGCACGTTGGGCACTTCCGGGCAGGACAATGGGCCCTAAGGGTCTGTAGGATATGGAGGTTGGTCACTCAACGATTCATGGACGGGGTACAAGCGCCAGGGTTCACGATGCACTGGGCACTTGCCTGCTCCGCTGCATCCACATCCAGCTTCCCAGTTGCATAGTAGTCTAAGAAGAACATGGGCTGTGCACCAGAGGTGATGATGTCGTTGACGCTCATGGCCACCAGGTCAATGCCCACTGTGTCATGCTTGTTCATGTCAAAGGCCAGGCGGAGCTTTGTGCCCACGCCATCCGTGCCCGCCACCAGAAACGAGTCACCTAAGCGGGAAATAGAGTGCCACAGAGGGGGACGGTCAAGGCAGGTGCAGGTGCACAAAGGCTCCCCTGCAGGCTGGCGACAATGCATGCGCATGTGTGGGGTGCGAGTTCTGTTGCAGCCATATTCTGAGGGGTTTAGCGAAGTGATGTGCAATTTGATATGCTGGTTGCACGCGAAGAATATATAGGGAGCAGGGCAGGGAAGACATTTCAACTGCAAAAATAGCAGTACTGCTACAGACTGCCCAACCAACTAGTGCATGCAACGTGAGTGTGGTTCCACCAGCCACATAAGAACTGCCAGATATACAGTGCCCCCTTAAATGCGTAACAATCAACGCCCACAACGGAAAACCCAATTCAAACCTCAGCCCGCATCTAGGCGCATTTGAATTGGCGCAGCCCCAACCATGCATGCATACATGAATTGCTTGAACTACAGCAGGGGCGCTTACCAAATGGCACCATCCCACTGAACCCTCCAATAGAAGGGTTCATCTTCTTGATTCTGTTGACGAGCTCGTTCCCGGCATCTATGTCCACCCCCGCATCTTTGTAAGTCAAGCCTTCTTGCCGTGCGCTTTGCAAGCTGGTTGGCAAGCAACACCGGCGTGCCCCGCCTGAAACCAGACGTACAAGGGGACGAGAAGGCAAAGACACTGTCGTGCCTCGTGTAGAAGGTAAGCTTCGTAGTTGCATGGCTGCCACCATCTTGGTGTTTGGCTGGCGGGTGCCGCACGCCTGTGTTTGGTGCCCAGCAAGACCTCCGACACAGCCCAAAGGTAGGACGTGGTGCAGTGCAAAGCCCGCTCTATTCCGTTGCTCAAGGCGCAGCCAGTACACGCGGAAAGAGGGGTGTTATCGAGCATTCTTGTCAGCTTAAACGTGCTGCAGCACGGTTCAAGCTGCAACCGGAGTGAAATTATATCATACCCCCCTTATCAGCCAGATTTAATTAAAAACCAAAAATCCTTTCTTTTCCTCCTCGGCTGCCCGATAGCTTCACAGAAGTTTCCATTGCTCGGTGTACACAAAGGGGTACACACAGTCAACCGACCTTGTCCAAAAGAGCCAGTTTCCTTGCGTCTATATCATAGCATGTTCTTGGAGCCCTGTGGGCATTCACAGCACGGTACGCCCACCCACCACCCGCTATCTCTGTTGTGCATGCATATAGAGGGGTTCACGTAAAGGAGCGTAGGATACACCCACGTTGCCAAGACACTGTCTTCTTACAAGCCACCGCCTGCAAACATACTATCGACCATCTTGCGTGGCAGAAAAGGTCGACCAACTTACAAAAAAACTGAGGCTCAATCAGGCTACCAGCTTGGTGACCTAATAGGTAAGACAAACAGTCGACAAGCAGGGCACCCTAACCGCGCCTCTCAAGCTCTTTGTCCATGCCATGAAATGCAGCAAAAGGGTGTGTCAGCATGTTGTCCCATTGTGGTGCCTACCGCGAAGGGATCACCTCTGAGCCCCACAATGAGTCATCGTAGTCACCGTGTCAATTACCTCGTTTGCAGGACAGGCAACATGAGCAACAAGCAGGCGGCGAGCGGGGCTGCACCCGGAGTACAGCTGGAGGCCAACAGTGTGTCAGCCTCAAAGCGCAAGTACAGGTGCGACCAGGCCGAGCCAACCATGTGTGCCAGCACATTCGAAAACTCTAGACGGGGGACGCCTTGCAATGACTATCATACCCCGCTTTTGACTCTGGTGCGCTCCATTGTACTCGCGTTAAGTCAACCTCCTACTGAACCCGTTCCAATACAAAATACAGCACTGCCAGCTAAGCTTGCACTGGTCACCACCCGGTGTTGCCACACTGGGTGATGGTGGTGTCACTCTTTGCTGGTATTGCCACTCTGCACCTCCTTGAGCCCCTTGTGCACCCGCAGGCCTGGGGTGGCAGTCAGCCTGGTATGGGTGTTCCACCTAGCGGCCCTCTTGTGGCACGTGCGCGTGTGGTGCTGGCACCTGTCCCCAGCCGCAAGGCGCCTCCCAGGGGCCATGGGCTTTGGCTGGTTCATGCGCTACCTGACCTTCTACTCCTACACCCTGCAAACCGTCCAACTCTTTATCTGCTGCTTGGCGCATCTGGCCAAGGTACGCTGCCAACTAGTGGCCTGGTCTGGCACCGTGTTGATTCCCAATGTGTATGTGCACTGCATGAGCTGCCATGAGCAGGCCATGGGTTCGCCGGAACGGTAAGTTGTATGCCATTCTGCGCCTCACTCGTTCATCTTTCTGGCTGGATTGTTGCACTCTGTGGCGGCAAGAGCGTTATCAATTTGGCCCTGTGTAACTGCAGGTGCCCAGTACCAAGCGGCGCCTGGGGCGGCTCGCGGACGACTGGTCTTGTGCGCTGTTTGGCATGGCCAACGTGGTGACCATCATGTACTACCTCATCCAGGTCAGTTGCAGGAAAATGCTCCGCACCACCTTCTGAGCTCAAACCTGCTGTTGCCGTGTGGGTTGCAAGTTTATTCATAGTTTTTATGTCGCAACGCTGAGGGCCGCTGGTGCGCATGCAGGCCTCCACCAACGGAGCAGTGGAAGGGGGCCACATTGAGCGGCCACCATGGCTGGGCGGTGCTGTGCATGTGCTCAACAGCATGGTGGCATGGGGGGACTTTGTGTTTGCAGAGCCACGCACTTTCAGGTAACCATTGTCCTGGCTTTGCACTGCAGTTGTTGGGCAGTGGGATGGGGTATTGGATCTGTGCGGCAGTCGCTTCTAGTGCAACAATATTATTGTTACAATGTGTTGTGTTGTGTTGGATAAATAGTTCTTGCTGTTTGATGTCATATACGGTCAGGTGTGGTGCAACGCAGCCTGTCATGCAACTAATAGCTGCTGTGTGTGTCTGTGCAGCGTCCGCTCAGGAGTGATGTCCCTGTCCCTGACTGCCATCTATTTGTGCTGGATCGTGTTGTGCCACCACATGAACAGCGCATGGCCCTATCCTTTCCTCAACGATGCGCCCCAGCCCATTGGGTTCATAGCGACTGCCAGCGCGTCAGTGACTATCTTTGCTATTTTCTTCCTCGCCGGGCGGCGCCTGAAGCGCGCCATCACAACGCCAAAATATTTCAATGGGGGAGCAGTCTCCAACCATATCTATGTGGACACCACAACTGCAAAGGCCGAGTAAAGAAGCAACTGATCAATTTTGGCATGGGATTTCTGGTAGCATGTCAGTGGGTTGGTATAGCTAGCAACTGCTCAAGGACTTGGCTGCTGTCCAAACATTCATGGCTGGCAAGATGGGCTAACCATGCAGCAACGAGCCTGGAGTATGTGCAGAGGAGGATATGGCCACGCCAGTGCTTTGGCGCGATGTCACGTTGGTATTTTCTAGCTATAGCTTTACAAACAGCCCATTGATGCCTCCATAGGTAGCGAGCAGGATTGTGGCGAGTGCATGGACTCATTTTTTACACCCAGGTTGGGTGTGTGCACAGTTTGCGCGATTCTTTATGTTTTGTGTCGATGTCTTTCAAGTGGATTATCTGGAGGGATGGTTTCCCGCTTTTGTGCGATACAGGGACTCAGTGGTTTCCCGCTTTTGTGCCAGGTTGGTGCTCTAGAGCTTAAAATATTGTTAATATTTGCCCTCCCATTAGCCAAGCACATTAAAGGCATATGGCAGGGGATTTTGCAGGGTTGGAAGTAGGGTTACCATCGTAGTACAGCTGCCGAGGTCTTGCGAGACTTGCTGCGTGCCTTGAAATTCCTGAACAACCCTGACGGGATTGCACTTCGTTTGCGTTACACCTAATGTGCTTCTGATAGCTGCCAAGTGTTATTTTCTTGAATAGGGATTTTTGCCGGAAAGGAAATGGGTATTGGAGGTGCCTACGGCCTGCCATAGCAGCTAGCTTTCAAATAACAGATTGACCATTCAACGGGGGCCAACCTGTTACACGTAGTGCAAATTGCAAAGCCCTTGTCGGTGTAAACTAAGTCTGTGTTGATACTCGAGCCATTCTGGAGTGGTTCCTTGTAAAAGAAAGCGAGCGGGCTGAGGACTTGGATAATTCTTTCTTCTCGAGGCACTGCATCCGAGACAAAAAGAACAAAAAGATAATCAATTTCGACCTTGGGATTGCCTCCGGGGTTTGCCAGGAAATTTCATCCCTGTGCCCAGTGGCCCCAATTTCTGAGAGGGTTCGAAAGGCACAAGTGAAAGGGCCACTGCTCAACAATACACGAGTGTGTGAACGTCTTGATGCCTGTGCAGCTGTTGTGAATATGTGGTTTTGATAGTGCAGCCACGCAAATCCGTTCCCCACCCACTGAAAAGACGCTGCACCCTTTTTTGGACGCTGCATCGCGTCATCTCACCCAGGTTGTTGCAAAAGGCAAACCTGTTACGATGGGTTCCAACAAGCCCGATCCTATGTCTAGTTTGCTGTTTGACGTTGGGGGCATCAACACTGGGGCTTTCAGCAAACAGGTTTCGCTCAAGGACCTGAAGTCCAAGCCTGTAGCTCAGCCTGCACAACCAGTGGCACCACAACCCCAAGGCTACCAAGGGCCAAGCGTCTTGCAACAAACGGGATACTACAACCAGCCACCTGCGTACACACCCAGTGTACCCTCGTACGCTCCAGCTCGTCCTCCAACAGCTCAGACCAGCCCGGCAGTGGACCCTTTTGCGTCAGTTGCGAGTCAGATCATCACACCCAACTCGTCGTTTTCTTCGCGATCGACGTAAGCATGCTTAATTACATATTTCCATACTTGGCATCCAGCCCTGCACAGATACGTCTAGTGCTGAATAGTACACACCCCTGGTTTCAGTCCTCTGACCTCACAGACACCTTGCAGGGGTATGAGGAACTCTCCCTCTTTCACCAGTGGCCAGCAGGAGTTTACTCAAGGTACAGGGCTGGCAACAGCTTTTCAGCACCCGCTTGCCTGCACTGGTTGAACCCCGTATGCAACTGTTTCCCCTGTGACTCTGCAGGACCTGTACAGCATGCGCAGCCTAGTCAGCCACTGTACTCTGCTCCACCACCAGCAAGCATGGCCATGCCCTCTTCCACCCTAGACTTTGCACCTATGCAAGCTCCAGCTGCTTCAGCTGTCAGTGACGACCCATTTGACCTGTTTGGATCAACATCCACCTCCGCAGCCCCAGTGGTTCACCATCACACACCCGCCCAGTCTCAGCCTGCAGACTCGTTTGACCTACTTGGTGGCTTTGAAGGGTCGCTAGGTATGATTTGGGGTGTGGTGTGCGCTCCGTGTCTTTGTGAACCCCGCATCGCTGGTTAATTCATGGTGACTAACGCATTGTGTTGCTGCACCCAGTCATTGAGCACCGCCCAGCGCCACAACAGCCACCTGTACCACAACAGCCACCTGCGCCCCCTGCTCCTGTGCAGCAGCCAGCACAGATGTATGCTGTACCTCAGGTAAACTGTTGCCTTTTTCTTGACGATTTTGTTTGCTGAGGGACATCAACTGGCCAACTCTTCTTTGCAGTACCAACATGCCTCACCAAACCTGTGCAACCTTGCAGGCCGTAGCGCCGCAGCCGGTACCGCAACGCCAACAACCCGTACAGCATGCTGCGCCTGCACCTGCCCCAGCAGCTGTTCAGGCTGAACCCCAGGTGCAGCGGTCAGGCAGTTCACGGAGTGATGTGTCAAGCAATGGCACACAGCGCAGAGCGGAAGTGGCTCATGACACTGCGGGCACGAGAGACGACGTGTTTGCAGGCGCTATGACAAATGTGGGTGATGCTTGTTGGTCTTGCTTTGTAGGATATGGCCCGGCGGGTTGGGATGTCACTGACAGCCCTTGACTTGTTGTTGCAGAAGGGCCGGAATCTGGATGTTGTCAGTGCGGAAGCTGCGCAAAACATCAGCAAACAAGCCAAATCGATGTTTTCTGGTGGCACAAAGTGGTTGGTCAACCAAAGCAAGAAGATTGCCAAGGCTACCAAAGAGAGTGTGTCCCACATGTCGAACGTGGTTGAGGAGCGCATGGGTGGAAAAGGTGGGTCAACTTGGCATCGGCCTGTGCTGGCTATGCAACATGCTAGGCTTGCCACAAGGCATAGCATGGCATCTGTGATCTCTTTCTTCCATGGTCATCCTGGCCATACATCCATGGTTATGCATCAATATGCACCCATGGTCATGCAGGCACTGGCAAGGGTAGCAGCGGGTTCAGTACCGACATCGACGGAAGCCAGGTGTCAGAGTACCACCTCCAGTGGGCCACGCAGCTGGGCACCATGTCAGATGACTCGCGCATGGCAGCCATGGAGGCCATGAGTGAGGAGGACCGCATCATCGTGCAGCGCATCCTGGATGACCACACAATTGCATCATCCACGCTCCCCAAGAAGCAGCAAACAAAGGGCAAGACGCGGTTTGATGACGGGTTCTTCAAGGAGGTGGACAATAGCTTGGCAGAGCGGCCAGCTGCAGCGCAGGTGTGCACTGTGAAGCTGCATTGGCTAGCTGCCTGCAATTGGTTGCGCTTCTTCAGATTTGCACTGCATCCCACCGCAGCCAAAGCATGGCTTCTGCACCTCCTTAAAATTGCTACTGATAGGGATATTGCACTTGCATAGGTGCAGCCAAGGAGACCAGTGGAGCAGGCCGCCATTGCCCCAGTACCTGCTGTGCATCACCCGCCACCACCGGCGTATGCAGACCTCATGGGCGATGTTGGGGCCACCACCTCCCACAGCGTGCAGCAGCCAGCGCAACAGCAACCTGCGCCAGCGCCTGCGCCTCCCCCAGCACCAGCACCAGTGCCAGTGCCAGCACCTGCTGCTCCAGAGGTACTCACTGCACGTGTGCTATGACGGCGTTGAAAAGCTGTGGATCTTGCGCAACTGCAAGCAATGTTTCGTATCTGCATGTTGCTTCTTAATGGACGTCTGCCGGCGCACCAGGGCGTGTTGCGATACGCGTCCCATTGCGCAGCTGATCATGCACCTCTGGCGGATTGCAGGTGGACTTGCTTGGCATGTCTTCTGGATCATCCTATCATCAGCCGGCGGCACCTGTAGCTCGGGCGTCGGCTGATATAGACCTCTTTGGGTCTGCACCAGCAGCAGCAGCAGGAGCTGAGCCCGACTTCTCAGCCATGTTCGAGACATCCGCCCCATCTGCGAGCGCGGGTGCATCCCTCATGGCTGGGTTTGACGGGCCGGAGGTGTCAGAGGAGCACAAATCCCTCTACGTGGAGAAGGCGAAGGTGTGTGCCCCTCCAGTGCGTTGCTGCCCGTGACTATCCTCATCCATCAATCTGCTTGTATCAACGCAATGGGTTAAAGGGCATGTGATTGCTCCACCACAATGGTCTGACATGAGCCGGGGCTTGGCGTTTGTGTGATTGTATCCAGCCTATGTAAGGAGCTTATCTGTGTGCCTGTTCAGGCTGTTGATGCCAATGAGCCCGAGTACCGCAAGCAGCTGCGGCTGCAGCGGGTGCAGCAGAAGCACGAGCGCATGAAGCAGCAGCTGGCTGAGAAGGTGGCACGCGAGGAGGCTGAGGACCAGGAGAAGGCCACCCGCGTGGAGCTGCGCGACTCCTACAAGCCCAAGGTGGATGCGTGGAGCTCTGGCAAGAAGGTGCGAACGAGGGCAATGCAAGGGACTTGCATGGGGCATGTGCTCATGCAGGCTTCATTGTCAGGTCTGTTCTGGATGGGAATTTAACAGCAGGATCAAGCGCCTTGGAGGAGTTAGTATGCCACATTGTAGAGCAAAGGTGGCATGCATGAAATTACAATGCGCCCCAGACAGGGGGCCACATTTCCAGTTACAGTGCTCTGGAACCAACCACCCGGCAGATATCTGCAATGCAATGCACTCTGATCTTGCCAGGTTACTTTGGCCCAGGGACTGAAGTGCCCATGTGATCATGAGGCATCAGCAACCATTAACAGCAATGAAGTTTGACCATGGAAATGCTCATTTGCAGGACAACATCCGGGCTCTGCTGAGCACTGTGCACACCGTGCTGTGGGAGGGCAGTGGCTGGACCGCACCCAGCATCTCAGACATGGTGGAGCCTGCTCGGGTGAAGCGCGTGTACATGAAGGTCAACCTCATTGTGCACCCGGACAAGGTGAAGCAAAAGGGGGGGACTGTGGAGCAGGTGGCCATTGCTGACATGGTGTTTGATATACTCAAGACAGCCTGGTCAAAGTTTGAAGAGAAGGAGCTGCGCTGAGCACAGCTTGTTGCCAGGGATTGGTGACCACGTCAGGGTAGCCAAGGTCTGTGTCCAATATTGTTGTTGTTTCTGCTGGTACTGTCTAGTTAGGTGTACAGGATCATCTTGTGTCTGCTGGGGGTTCATTTTGGGGTTTTCTGGATCAGCATCCAGAAAGTGGCTAGTTTCCAGCAGGAAACATGGAGCCTACCGTGCTTCAATGTTTCAACTTGTTGGTTTCTTTGAGGGCCAGCATTAGTGATTAGTTTGAAAATGTCTGCCAGCTCAGTTGCGATTTGCGCTGACCGTGTTCTGCATTCTGAGGGCAGCGCGTGTCTCAGTATTGTCTTTTCCATTGACAAAAGAGTGAAAGACACCACACGTTGCCATGTCCGATGCTTTTTGTACCTTGTGGTATGCAGTGATGGTGCTGGTTCAATTGAATCCCCGTTGTGCTACCTTGTTCTGCGATTCATAAGAGGACCAACCTCTGCAGACTGTGATTCCCTATCTTAACAGTATTCACTGCAACCCTGTTCCGCTCCGGAGGGATGCTTGGTCTTCAATTTCTTGAGGGGTTGGTGGTTTCACCACCGTGTGCTCCAGCTATATAATAACTACAAACTTCCATTAATTGGGAACCTCCGGCAGTGCCAAGTCCCGACGCCAAAGCACAGGCTCGAGTTGAACTTGCCCACATTGGCTCATACTATGCAACACGCTATCAGCGTCCTTGCTGTATCCACTTCAAGTAAACATTCCACTGCTGTTTGCTTCCTTGAACAAAATAATCATTAATGATTGTTATTTCCTGACTCCCTCGTGAACATAGATAGATAGGCCTCCCTGTCCCACCAAGCATTGGAAGTTCCATAAAGCAGGATGAGTCTGTTCAGACCAAGCCCTGCTTTCTTTACTGCGTCGAAAACATAGTTATCTGGCGAACAAGCGAACGTGCGTCAACAGCTGCAAGTTGCTTGTGGGTTCACCTCTCGGGTCCTGCTTGGCCTATTAGGCACAGTTGCTAACACACATCTGTAGCCTGTAGCGCTCTTATCGATATATTTGCCTGCAGTACCGACAAGCTTCAGTGCTGCCTTTGGAACACGAAAGCTATTCACCTGTGTTCTGTTGCATGTGATGGTTTTCAGTATTGCGCCGCACCTGTCTAGTTGTTAACCATGTCCTCGATGGACACGGGAGATGGGCCGGGGTACAGGGGCAGAGGGAGGTCATACGGTGGTAGAGGATACGGCCAGCAAAGGAACGACGGTGGTGGTGGCAGAGGGTTTCAAAATAGCGGTGGCAGGGGCTTTCAAAACAGTGGGGGCAGAGGCTTTCAAAACACAGGAGGCAGGGCGTTCCAAAACAACTGGAACTCGGGTGACTACCGTGGAGGCGGTTCACCACAACGAGGAGGTGGCCAACAAGGCGGTAGCTGGCGTGGTAGAAGTGGTGGGAGCTGGGGCTCGGCAGGTTGGTCACCACATCTCATCACCCAATGCATGCATATGTGCGCAACTGCTAAACTGGCAGCAGCTGGTGGCAGCATGGCTCGCACGAGGCAGCATCCACACTCACTGAAAGAAAATTGCAGTTCGTTTTGGTGTATTTGACAAAGCGCATGGTATTGCAGCACAACGAGGGCGGGGAAGAGGGTACAGGGGGGGCAGCAGAGGCAGCAGAGACAACCAGGCCAAGGATGTCACTTTTGTTGGCATGCTAAAAGGCCACAAGGGGACTGTCACCGCCATGCTGGTATCGCCAACCCAAGAGGTACTTCACAGTAATATGCACTTATAGTAATGCTGGTAAACAGCCGCCTTGGCTAGGCCGCGACAACTGACAACAACTCCTGTGCA
Source organism: Heterotrichella gracilis (assembly GCA_032358255.1). NCBI lineage: Eukaryota > Xanthophyceae > Tribonematales > Xanthonemataceae > Heterotrichella > Heterotrichella gracilis. The sequence continues at coordinate 17,400 of JAULBX010030264.1, forward strand.
GCTCTACACAGGCTCAAAAGACAACAGTGTGCGAGTATGGGATCTGACCACTCGAACGGTGAGTTGAAGTTGCATAGTGGCATGCAGCACATTGTGGATGTTCTGTCATATGTCTTTTCCACCATTGTGTGCTCTGCAGTGCAAAAGTGACGTCAACGTGGGTGGAGCAGTCGACAGCTTGCTGTTGGAGGGAGGGTTCCTGTTTGTTGGCATGCACCTGAACAACCAAGGTTCCATCAAAGTGTACAACACCGCCACGGGTGCAATGCAAGAGCTGCCAGCGCACCAGGTACAGAGGCTTTGTTGGTGCTGACTGACTGAAATTCGGAGCCATTTGGCAAGATACTGGGGCGATGGGGCGATGAGGGGTGCTGACTATTGCCATGTTTACAGGGCCAGGTGCTTGTCATGAAGCTCATCCAGGTCGCGGACGCCCCTTACTTGGTCAGTGGCGGGACCGACAAAACCATCAAAGTGTTCAGATACGATGCAGCGACAACCCAGTTCTTCCCTCAGGTAAGGGCAGCAAGCAGTGCCTTGCACTCAATAAATTGAAACGGAATAAAGATATTCGGCTTGTGTTTATACTAGCAGAGGAACTGCTATGAACTGCTATCTAAACCATTCCATTTCATCTCAGGCCTGCTTGGAGGGCCACCAAGGGCCAGTGCAGGCTCTGTGCTACAGCGCACCATTTTTGTTTTCAGCGGACTGGACGGGCGCCATCAAGGTAAGGTGACGCACATTCTTAAATTATTACTAGTAAGTAATACCATAATTATTCATCATGATTACTAATACTATCATTACGAGCGTTCCGGCACAAAAGCCAGACGCACATACTTAATCAAATTGAGTCAATACTGCATGTTGGCCTATGTGGCTCGCTTAGACACCCCTCGCTGCAGGTGTATGAGACCCAAAGCAACCAGTTCGTGCAGACCATCCCTTCTGCGCACAGTGGAGCAATCATGGGGCTGGTGTTCTACCAGGCAAGTACACCAACATCTGGCACGCAGTGCACCTTTTGGTTGGTGCTGTGAGTTGTAGTTGGATTAATAATCACCGATTGTACTTGCACTTGTTTGCGCTTAATGGCCATTTAAAAATATGATCACGATTATCATCCACCCAATGGCAGACTAAGGTGTTCCGTGGTTCCTTGGTGACAGACGGAGGGCATGCCGCCGTGCATACTGAGCTGCTCCTTGGATGGCAGAGTGAAGGCGTGGGCATACCAGGAGCAGCCCGCCATGGATGCAGTGCTGTTTCCTGAGCCGGCATTTGTACACCCAGCTGGAACTGTGAGTCCCATCCCCCACCCCCCATATCTATTGCAGTACTGCAAACACCGACATTATATGCTTCTAGACAGCTTCCCCATGTTGTTGAAAAACAAGTTGGCCCATGGAAACAGCAGTGCATATTAAGGTAGTCACTTGCTTATTTTTTTTGTCCCTTGCAGGAGAAGAGCTCGGGCTTGCTTTGCATGGACGGCTGCAAGGACGCTGCTGGTGGCGACATCCTGTTGGTGAGCTGCAATGAGGACAACATGATCCAACTGTTTGAGCTGCCCGCGTTCACCGACAGGGGCATTTTGCCTGAGATCAAGGATGCCCGCTCGGTGACGACAGCCAACCAGTACCTGATCGGAGGCGATGACTACGGAACTGTCAAAGTGTGGCAATGGGCCCACTGATGCTCAGCACAGATCGCAGATTAGTGGAGATCTTATGCTTGGCATCTCCACACACATTGAGGCCCATTCTTTCAGTAGCAGCTAGGTTGCATTTTTCTCATGGACAACAGAGAGAAGAATGGTTGTGAGACATCAGCGCATACGCATGCGCATTTGGCATACTTCCTACCAGTATAGCTGGCCAGCACGTTGATTTCCTGGACCCTTGCGGCAGCAACAGTTATACCAGTAATGACGAATCATGAGTGCATTAGGAAAAAATAACGATAATTTGGTTGTGACTGCTATGCATATCGTGGCGCTGCAAGATGTAGGATCGTCGCGTCTTTACACCCACGTTAGCCTACTGTGGGTAGTAGTCAGTGGAATACATCAGCGTGGGTGTTCCACTGTCATCACCCCCATGCAACTGCATGCAAGGCTTGGCCATGTGAGCCATGGAGCTTTTTCTTGTAACAACCATTTGCAAGTCATACGAAGCGGTTGGGCCATGTTGAACATTTTTAAAGCTAGCAGGCATTGTGCTTGGATAATGTAATCACCGAGAGTGAGTCTAGTATTTGGGAAACTGCCAGGAATTGCTGCAGCTCACTGTGCGCAGTGCCGCCAGCTCGACTGCTGGTAATATTAGCTAGGTATTTACTGGGGCGACCAGGTCCTGTTATGACAAAGGGAGAAGGGAGCGCACTGTGTGACACATGTATTATGCACCCATGAGTACTGGTCCCTGCAGCTGCAGCAACTTGCAGTGCCTGGCCCATTTACCACAATGAATCCCCGTGGCAGTCAATGATCTGCATAATTGGCAGCCACACTGCCATGGTGAACAAAATTATCATTACACTGGCAAGCTGGGGACAACTAACTGGCTGTACAGATTGCATTGGATGCCATTGCTGAGCAGAAACAGCTGCCAGCGCCACAATCATGACGGCAGTACACTGGCAACGCTCGAGGCAGCACACTTCCCCTGCCACACTGTCAACAGGGCCCCCTGGCAACCCATCATGTGGACAAAGTCCATGCGCGTAAAAACTGAAGGTAATGCAACCAACGAGGATGACAGACACGGCGGGATATCAAGCGTCACCCAATAAACGATTATCCCATGGAATATATAATGATTAAAACCTCGCAAACTCAATGTGACACACTGTGTCAAAGGCGCGGCGAACCTCGTGCTGCGCGTGCAACAATTGGTTCACCCTACATGCCACCAATCCTCCAGCTAGAAGGCTCTACTAGCATTACACTGGTGGCCGCGCACAAATCTCATGCATTTACAATAAACACCCCACGCAATCGGCATACCCCCCCAAAACCCTGACTCCCTGTCAGTGACAGTGCAGGCAATTGGCCGCGTGCAATGGCCCCTGGGTGTTTTGCTGGGTACCCGATCCGCTGTTATCCAGCGAGTGCTATCTTCATCTCTCTGTGCAGGAAGTCAAAGCTCTTTGCCTCCTTGAGCATGGGCGGCACAGGGACCTCCCCGTACAGGTCCTGCAAGCCAGTGAAAGGGTTAGGGTTTAGGGTTTCTAGCATGGGAAGCCTCCCGGTACATGTCCTGCGAGCAGTGCACCCCAGGGTACACAGCGATAAAAGCAGGACTCATGGCGCCTAGCTCCATCACACAAGCCAGGCAGCAAGAGGTTGCCCACATGGGACCGCCATGCACCATACTGTTGCAATATAATACGCAATTGAGCCGCATTCCAGTCGGCATGGAATGGCTGGAAGGGGCGATTAGGACAACATTTGGAAGGCATCCCAAGCCATTCAGCTAGAAGATATGGCCAAATTATAACAAATCTACCACCATTCAGGTCGCACCTTGTCATCCATGAGCGTTGATATGTCGTCCAGTGAGAATGGTATGCTGGAGTCGTCATCCAGCAGGAAGGAGTGGCTGGCAGCAGAGTTGTTGTCAACCATCAGCTGCTTCATGCGGCTCAGCACCTGGGGCGACAAAGCAAGCATATTGAAAACTAAATTCCACCCGCTTTTTGCAACCTGGTTACAAGTTGTACACATACACCGGGTGGTCACTCATATACAAATAAAAGAAAGGCTCAAAAGTCAAGGGATCCGCTTATGCTGCATTCTACCTCGTGCCACACCATTTAGGTTTTGGATCCTAGGTTCATTTTCATGCCAGACCATTTAGGGTTTGGGTTTTAGGGTTTACCTCGTGCGACACCGTCTCCGTGCCGTATCTGTCATCCCAGTACATGGTGCTGATGCGGTACAGCTGCTGCACGCTCAGCACCGGGCACAGGTCGTTGGTGATCTCCTCGAGGCTCTTGCGGTGCTTCTGGTGGATGACCAGGAATGTGACAGCCTGCGCAGGGGAAGGGTTTAGGGCGCTGAGGTTGGGGTTCCGATGGGTTTTGGGTTTAAGGTTATGGTGGAGGACCAGGAAGGTTACGGCCTACACCAGGGGCAGGGTTTAGGGTTCATGACGTAGGGTTTTAGGGTCCAGGGATTGATGAATATAGGGGCAGGCCGCATCACAGCCCCCGCTGGTGTAGTGGCGAGCAGGGTATCAGCATGCAGTGACAGGCATGACGACTCTACCTGACGGCACCGTGCAGACACCATTTAAAACGTTTCTTGATATTATAATATACAGGACTTCATGTTTAAAGGGGGTGGGGGGTGGGGGGGGCAGTTTGCCACTCCACCACCGTCACTCAGCTGTTCGCCCCTCACCTGGCGGATGTACTTGAGCTCCTCCCACGACTCGCCCACCCACTCCTTGCCGGCCCCATGGATCCAGTTCTCCACCTCCGCCAGGCCCGTCTTGACGTACTCGCCGTTGCTGAAGCTGCAGCACTCGCGGCGCAGCAGCAGCTGGTTGAACAGCTGCACGTTGACGAAGGAGAAGAGCTGCTGGAACAGCTTCTTGACCAAGAAGGAGGGCACAAAGTTGGCCTTGAGCGTGGCCAGCAGTTGGTCAAACACCGACAGGATGTTGCCCCAGTGGGGGCTCAGCGTGTGCTGCTGCGAGCCGCCTGCAAGCGGGCCAAAAGGGTTTAGGGTTTATTGCTTAGGATTTAGGATTGAGCGTGTGCTGGTGCGACCTGCCAGGCGGCGAGGTGCAAATGAGCGATGGGCAGATGAGCGCACTGCAGGTTCAGCGTGTCAAGAATCGTGCTCGGTTGCCATGCAAGCCCCGTTGGGTAGCAGAGCAACCCCCATTCGCTGGGCGGTTGGGTAAGCATGACCAGGCGAATACGCACTGGCAGCGCCAGTGTGGCATGTGTGGGCCTCCAGAAGTTTCAACCCAGCCATTGAAACCCTACACCTCAAACCCCAAGCTAATTGATTTTGTAACGTGCACTTACCAGGTTGCTGCGAGGGTGGCGTGGAGGTTGGCCGCCGCGTGCGCGTGCTTGCGGTCCTTGGCGCGTGTATGCATGCCGCCAGCTGCGGCGTGATCTCCTTCTTCACGTTGTCGCGCAGCATGGGGAAGATCTTCTGCACAAAGGCGTCCAGCTGCTGCTTGAACAGGAGAGCAGGGTACTTGGCCTCAACCTGGCACATAGGGAGGGGGGGAAATAAATTACATGAAGAATAAGGACACGGTCAGCATCTTGAAACACAGCGGCGCTGGCTACTTGGCCTCCCCCTGGCGTATATATGACAATAATAAACATTGATTTATTAGGGAAAAGATGTGCAGCCTGCATGGAGTTTTAGCAGCCGCATACAGAACTTGGCCTCCACCTGGCGGAAATAATGAAATCGCTATTGGATACTCATCATCCCAGCAGGACTTAGGCTCGCGCAGATCAAGTGATGACAGAGACGCTGCCAGGACCTAACTGCTTGGCGCCGCAGCAGCACCTTAAGCATGTGCAATGGCTAGGATGCCTGCAACCAACCACCGCACGCACCTGCCGGAAACCGCCTGCGCCGCCGCCGTGGATGGATGCCTCCCCCCCTGGCGGTGGCGAGGACATGAGCCCTCCCCGCGAGAAGAAGCTTGTGAAGCTGCCCTGCTTGCCAAAGAAGCTGCGCCTGCAGGGTGGCGGTTAAGGGTTCAGCGCGGGGACACAATTGCAGGCATGTTCTTCACCAGTCTTGTGCTGTGATGCGTGGCCAACACACAATCACTGCTCAACCCATCTCGCTGTGTGAGCTCATGGCAGCATGTGGGTGGCAACTGTGAACATTGGGGGTCTTTCAACCCCTACCCTTCAGCTATCGCTTGGGGCACTGGCTGCACCTGGATGTAGCCCCCAGCCGTGGCAGCCTTGACATTCCTGGAGCATATACGCCCAAACCCATAGACCCTCCCTTCTGGATGTGCCCTAACTTCAACAACCCCTACCCCACAACCTACCCGCCAGCCGCCGCCTGCGGCGTGGGCCGCAGCCGCTGCGTGTAGTTCCCCCCCGAGGCCGGCTTGATGTTCTTCTGCAGCAGGTACAGCAGCGTGACGGTGTTGGACAGCCAGTAGGACAGGCAGTCGTTGTTGTCCTGCTGCTTCTCAAGCTGGCTGCCCATGGTGTTGATGATCTTGTCAAACAGCGTGGTGCGGTCGGCCTGGAAGGCCTTCCATTGCAAGCAGCTGCGGAACACCACCACGGCAGCCACGGGCCGGCCTCGGTGGAAGCCAAGGTTGTCTGCGGGAGCAGCCAGGGCAGTCAGTCGGATTGCCAGCTTGCCAATGGTGTGGGTGAGCTGTGCATCTGACCACAGCCATGGTGGCATGCACATGACTGAACGACTGTGCGAATCTATCTACTGTGCGTAGCTTTCTACTGTAATACGCAATCAAATGGAATGCAACATTGCATTGGGACATGTATCACCAGAACAGCCTAAATTTCCCCTTTACACCAACCAATCTCTTTTTTTATTACTTCAAAACAATTTCCTTTTCTTCTTTAACGAAACAATTTCCACAAATAAAGCTGCTGGATGGAGCCGCACCCTTGATCGTGTTGAGCAGCTTCTCCTGGTCCTGCGAGCGCTGCTCCCGCAGGATCTGCTGCTGGCGCATCTGCAGCTCCTTCTGCTTGCGGTCAGCATCCGTCATGCCGTCCACAGGCGTGGAGGGCTCCCCGCCATTCTCCATCGGCCGCGGCCGGCCCGAGGGGATGTTGGGCGTGGGCGCGTGGCGCGGCGCGGTCATGGGCGTGGCGGGCGTGCCCGGCGTGGCTGCGTCGTAGGGCGTGCGCATGTGCATGGGCGTGACCCCCGTGGGCGACAGCTGCTGGAGCGTGGGCTGCAGCTGGTGCTGCAGGTTGGTGGCCACCTTGCGCATGCTGGCCAGCATGCCTGCGCCAGTGGTAGGGTCACAGGGGGTCAAAAGCCACATGCCGCAAGCTCCTGGGTGCAGGGGCATTCAACACAACAGCGGATTGCAATCCGCAGCTCAAGTGCATACTCCCCCATGCTTCAGCACAACCCTTTGCTACCTCGCCCTTAACCAGCGTGCCTCATCAAGAAGTACACACAGCACAGAACTCTGTTATCTGTATACAACCCCTTGAACATATCTGAAGGATAGGCAGCGCGATTTCAATCCAATTCCCGTTTCCCTGCCGTACCTGTGTCGGGCCCGTTGGCCATGGCCATAGCCGCAGTTGCACCCGCAGCCGGCCCCACCCCTGCCGGCATGAGCCTGCCGCTCTCCAGGTCCTCCTCCATCTTTTTTATCTTCTCAGTGGCGAGCACCACCTCCTCGCGAGCCGCGTTGCGCTGGTTCACGGCGTTGTTCAGGCGGTTCATCAGGTCCTTCACCTGGATCTGGGCCTTGGTCTGCAGCAGAGGGGGCAGCGGGAGTCAGAAGAGGTAAGAGAGGGGAGGAGGAGGGGAGGGGAGGTCAGTGTGTATGGTACTAGTGCCATTACAATCAAGGGTTGTCAAGCCAAACAGCAGGCTGTGCCATGTATGCCAGTGCAGAACCAGCTGCCATCCACCGCTATTACTTCAACAGTGCATGGCACACCCTCCCCCCTGCTCAGTCTCCTGGCACCAAGAAACACCCATGCTGCCACGCAGCCTTAACAACCACTGCCCCTTGTGACTTCACCGCCCAGTAGTTACACCCACACCCAGTAATTTCAACCGCACCCACCTTCCTGGGAGCCTAAACCCTATCACCCACCTCCATCTCGCTCTTTGCCCGCTCGCTGGCCGCCTGCTTGTCCTTTGCGCTCTTCACCTCCACCATCAGGGTGGCGCGCTCAACTGCAGCCTTGTCCGACGACAGCTCAAGCGCCGCCTGCAGGAACAAGCAATGATGAAATGGTTGATGATCATAAATAGGTAAGGATACAAACGATGTGAACTGGGCATACGCCGGTGCTCGCCCTTTGTATGTAATTCTTTTGTTTGATGAGTACTTATTGTGCATGTGGGAGGGTTTTGACCCGCATTAATAACACAGTATGGCTAACCGTAAACAGATATTCATTTGATTGCAATAAATATCTGCAATGAAACAGGTATTTACTCATGCAATGTAATCCACTGTACCTGCAGGCTTTGGCCTGCACTATTGAGGATTTCTGGCAAACCCTAAAAGACAATTAATTGATTTTCATAATACCACTGTACCTGCAGGCGCTTGACCTCCGCCTGCGCCGCCTCGCGCGCCGCCCGCTCCTCCTCAAGCTGCGCTGTCACCTCTGAGGTGAGCCGCTCCAGGTCAGCTGCGTGGTCGGTGAGCAGCGCCTGCACCTTGAACTCAAGCAACTCCCGAGCAGACCGCTCCTCCTGCAGGCATGCAAAAACATGTCACGCACATGACACTGAGAACGGCTCCAAGTGAATCCACGCGTAGAGCCACAACCATCACAGCCACCACCCTCAATTCTCCTCCAGAGTGCCACTGCTGTGCCACCCAAGCACTCGAGCGCTCTGCGCCCATGGCTCCAAGCGACATTATGCGGACAGGTTGGGTACCACCCGTGCGCACCTTGTACTGCTGCTTGAGGTCGTTGCGCTGGTTCTGCACCGTCTCCAGCACAGACTGCAGCTCCTTGCACTTGATGTCCAGGGCCTGCTTGTCCTGCAGCAGCTTGCCAGCCTCGCGCGCCTCGGTCCGCCGGGCGCGCAGCTCGCGCCGAGCCAGCTTGCTGCGCCACGCGCACTGCATGCGCACCACCGACCGCCGGTAGTGCACAAAGTGCGACCGCGCCTTTTGGCGCCGCCAGGCGGTCTGGATGACCAGCGCCGCCTTTTCCCGCCTGGATGCGCGCGCGGCAGGATGTGAGCGAGGGTGAGGGGCCTCATTTTGCTTGCAAGCCATGCAACAGCCATGCCTACATGTTGCCTCACTAATAAAGTAACTAATGGGTAAATAATAATTCATAGAAGAAGTGGTGACGACCCATGAATATGCAGGCCAAGCATCATTAATGGAAACAACAAAAATGCGCTTATTTACCTACAGATTAATCACTTCAACAATGCATACTGCGCGGCCCAAACAGCCCTGCTTACCTCATCTCCTCTGCCAGCTGGCGCGCCTTGAAGCCGCGGTACGCCGACTGGATGCGCACTGCTGCCCGCTTGTTGTGCAGGTACACCTGGCGCACCCTGAACCCGCGGTACCTGCTCTGCACCCGGGTGGCGGCCCTGTTCTGGCGGATGATGCGCGCGCGCTTGCGGGCAAGCATGCCCCGGGCGCCAGCCTGGCACAAGCACGAGTATAAACTTAGCGCATGTCTTACAGCAACACCTTGCAACTTGCCACCTGATCCACATGCGCAACGTATATAATCAGCATGCAAACAGTTACACGCAAGTCAGCAGTGCAGCCGGATTAGTAGCCCCCCTTGCACCATTGGCGCCACCCAGCCCTGCCTGTGCAAGCCTTGAGCCATGTATGCAGAGTGACCCAAAGCTAGTGACACCAAGAGTCATTAACCCATGCCCGCTGTCCATGCTGACATGGCGCACCTGAACAGGTTTTAGGGTTTTAGGGTTTCAAGGTACCTGGAGGGCAAGCACCGCGTCGCGCCGCTGGTGGTACCGCTTGCGTGTGAGGTAGCCCTTGACGTAGCGCTGGATGGTGACGGCGGACTTCTGCAGCGTCTCCGTGCGCTGCTTGTCGAGCTGCGCCATCTGGCCCGCCCGCAAGAAGATCTGCACACCAAGGGGTGGTTCAGTCACCATGACAGTTACATGCATGCCGCAGGTAAAATGCATCCACCAATAAAGGCCACCCGCCACACACTCTTGTCCTTCACATGCATCGTGCGTACCTTGGTCTTGCCCAGCTGGTACCCCTCCAGTCCCGACTTCTTCACCACCCCCGTGCTCAGCGCCCTGTCGTCATACTCAGCGATACTCAGCATCTCAGGCACCAGGTTCCAGAAGTGGTCGATGAAGTCCTCGTAGGGGATCTTGGTAGGGTAGCCAGCGCAGCTGATCCGAACTGCCTCCAGCACACCTCCGCACCTAGGGATTCAAAATAACCGCATTAAAAAGCAAATAAAAGAGATTCTGTGTCTTGAAATCAAAATGCTCGCATGGATTCAGTCCTTTTTTTGTGCATTCTTGTGTCAATTCAATTTCCTAGGAGTCAACCATGCCATCGCGTATCTTTGATGTATTCACGAATAGCATACTATCCACATCAGAATCCCTGTCCGCACCTCAGCTGCTGCAGCGCATTCTGGTTCTCAAACAGCATGGGCTTGTTGAGGCCGTTGGGCTTGATGCAGCGGATGTAGTGCGGCTCCATCCTGTGCAGCGTCTCCATGAGGTCCGCCAGCTGGCGCTTGAACAGGCTGCACACGGACTGGAACCGGTAGCCAGACCCAGCGGCCTTGCCCTGCAGAAGGCAGTAGGCTGTTATACTACCTGTCGTGAGGCTGTTGCAGGCTGTTGTGCTAGCTGCTGGGGAAGCTCGCATGCATAAAAGTAGCAAGGGCAAGGTTGCTGCTTAGGCCCAGTAAACACCAGGCCTAGTATAATGCATGCATATGGATTCGCGGCATATCAGGGCCGCATGCACTGCTTCTATAATTGCCCTGCCTGCGCGGTTGTGGAACCACTGCATTGCGCAGCAAGCATGGCTTTCATAAACCATTTGTGACTCGTGAGACTCCACCAGTGCAGCGACGTCGCCTCGCGCCAGTTTTTCAGCTGAAACCCTCAACCCTAAACCTTGATGAGGCGCACCTTGGCCCCGGGCGTCAGGTTGTCGGCAGTAGGCGCGTCCCCCGGGAACAGCTGCATGGTGAATTCAAAGCTGGATGCAGTGAGCAGCTCCTGGTGCTCCGCCACCACAAAGTCGCGGTTCTTGTGCAGGAAGTTGTCGGTCTTGTAGGTCACCGGGCCCGCATAGTGCTGGATGGTGAAGTCGGTTTGCGACAGCTTGGGCTTGGTGAAGCGGCTGGACTTGGCCACCGTGGGCGCCTGGTACAGCCGCGTGGCGAAGTCTGCGTTGGTGGCCTGCAGGGAGCCACACATGCGCATGCCGGTGAGGATGAGCCATGGGCCGGTGAGGTGGTGGAGTGCATATTACAGTTGCGCCATGGGTGCCCCAAGTTGGATGCGTACGTGATAGTGGGTGGGTACCTGCACATTACCCAATTGCATGTGAGCCCCAATGATATCCATCCACCACCAGTGGCCACACGCCATGCACCCCAGTCCACAAATCGCTGCCAGGGCCAAGCGCCAGCTTGATAAGGGTAATACTATTGCATATGATGGAAAATGCAGATGATACTTGCCTCTCGCATGCGGCAGGTTCCCTTATGCACACTTTCACACACTAACCGTGCACGCCCAGCTATTTCACCCATTTACACTTTCCTTAATTACATTTCCACCGTGCATTATAATTTTTTCAATTTTCTTGTAACCAGCAGCATGAAACCAGCCAGCCCATTGCCTACCCTCGGGAACTTGCACGTCTCGTCCAGCATGTCCATGATCCCCAGCTTCTGCTCCACCAGGTCCAGCACATCCTGGTTGTCCACAAACTCGATGTAGCTCCAGTTGATCTCCTCGCGCTCATACTCCGACTGCTCCATCTTGAACACGTGCTGGTTGAAGTGCTGCTGCAGCTTCTCGTTGGCAAAGTTGATGCAGAACTGCTCCAGGTCATTCTCCTTGAAGCACTCAAAGCCTGTGGCACGCGGCAAGATCAGAGGTGCCACAAACCCCATGCAGGCAAGTATAATTGGTAGTTGCATCCCTCCACGGCCTCGCATGCAGCTGTTACAAACCTCATGCAGGCAAATGGATTTGCACACGTGCAGCAAGATCAGAGGTGCCCTCAACCCCATGCAGGCAATGGAGATGTGCACGATTTGCCTGATGATGGGGAGGCAGCTGGTTGTGACCGGCAACCTTGCCCCATGGGAATGCCTCGAAATAAAACATGGTAAAGTAAGAAATGCACACTGCCACACCAGCCATTCTGGTTGGATGAAGATGCGCTGTGTGAGCCGTTCTGTTCTCCTTTCACGTTTTACTTGAATTTATTCTATTTTTTTGTCATACCTGCTATGTCCAGCACGCCAATCAGGCTGGTTGCCGTGGCATCCTGGCCGATGGAGATGTTGATCTTCTCCACCAGCCAGTCAAACAGCTTGGAGTAGATGGTCTTCGCCAGGGCATCCCTGTTGTCCGCCGCTGCTTTCACATCAATGGGGCTCACGATGGGACCTGGGAGCAATACCAAAGCCTTCAAGACTATGCATGCATTCAACAAAAACATTCCTTTTTACAACTAAAGCCCACGATTGATGCGCCCTGCTGATTGAGGAGCCCTGTACGCAGCAGGAAATTCATAAGATTATTCATTTGCGGCAACCCCAGCGGCAGGGGTTTGCTAGGGTTTTGTGCTGAGCACACCCTGAGCATCACCTGCTGCATTCCCACGGTGTTTCCTGCCCCTCACCACCCAATGCCCATGCAGCCTATCAACACCACATTTGCCAGTCGCAGGGGTCCTACCATCATGGGTGTGCCGCGTCCTGGTGGTCAGCGACTTGAGCAGACCCGCAGCGGCCACCCCCAGCAGGTCCGCAGCGTGCTGCAGGTGCGCGTTGCCAGACTCCACAGCGGAAGACTCCGGCTCATCCCCCTCTGTGAACTGGATGTTGCCCAGGTGCAGCACAGCGGCCACTGTGCGGCACACCGCCTCCTGCTCCACCTCTGGGATCCCCACCAGGGTCATCGCCCTCCGCGTCCTCTGCACGCAGCCCAAAGCAGGGTTACTGAGTACTCCCTGTTACTTCCTTTCACTCCCCGCCAATAGCATGACTAGCATACAGCGCTGTGCGCGCAACGACATGCCTGTCCTGGCAAAGCTGTATTATTTCTGACCCACGCGCTCGTGAAAGTCCCTTACGTGCTGACTCCCATTGGGAATGAAATGCAATGTTTATATAATCACATCCACAATGCAGAGCACCTCTGCTAGCCAGTTGCGCTGTCCTGGTCCTGTATGCCTGCATTGTGCAATGCAGCCATCCACAAAATAGGGCAACTGCAGACTGCCAAGGAAGTGTTCACTCCCTGTACTCCTCGGCGTCACCAACGCCGAGCCATACTATGCACCGTGCGATGCAAGCAACCTCTTGCTATGGAGAGGATATGCGGTGGCCAGTGGCGCCGTCCACAGTGCTGAACATGCGCAGTGCTGTGTCATGCCCTATGCGGATGCGCTCCCTCTGTACGGTGGCAGCACCCACAATGAAGGGCACGCCGCTTGGGGTTGTGATGTTACCTTGTACTCCTCTGCGTTGTTGACGCCAGGCAGCTCAAAGCACTTGCTTTGGTTGAGGAAGCGGAAGGTGTTGGAGGGCGCCAGCTTCCACTCCTGGCGCTCCACCTCAGGCGCCCCCTCGCACAGCTGGTAGAAGATGTGGTAGTTCCTCTCCGGGTCGGTGATCTGGGTCACGCGGGACCGCTCCAGCAGGTAGGTCCTGACCGCAGCCCCGGAGATGCGCCCCTGCTTGTTGAACTGGATCTCCACAAACTTGCCAAAGCGCGAGGAGTTGTTGTTGCGCACCGTTTTGGCGTTGCCAAAGGCCTCCAGCAGGGGGTTGGACTCCAGTACCTGTGCCCCACAACACACCCATTCAGATGGGCATCCACATACCTGATACTGCATGGTGTGCGGCCATTGTCGGTGGATGCACCCCACCCGGGCCACGCATGTTACTGCAACAGTCTACCTGATACTGGCAAGAATATCTGCTATTGCCAACCCTGGCCAGATAAGATGCGCCAGCATACAAGTATGCAAGATTGTAGTAGTCACCTGCTGCTCAATGCTGCGCCCGCCTGAAGCAGTGTCCACCCCCTCCCCGGTGTACCCTCCCATCCACGCCAGGTACTGCATGAGCAGCTTGGCTGTTTCTGTCTTGCCAGCACCGCTCTCACCGCTCACCTACATACCACAGACGCGAACCATTATGGCTGACTGATCTGAGCACCATTGAGTTGCGCCAAGCACAGAAGATTACCCTCTCACACACCAGGATGGACTGTGACTTTTTCTCCTTGACCATCTGGCGGTAGGCAGCGTCCGCAATGGCGTACACGTGAGGTGACAGCTCTCCCAGGTTGACACCCTTGTACTGTTCCATCATATGGGCCCCATAGAGGTGTGGGAGGGGCGCAAAGGGGTTGACTGCTATCAAGATGGAGCCCGTGTAGGTGTAGATGTCATCCAGCTGATACCGTGTTTTCAAATTGTACAGCACCCCTGGCTCGTTGAGGTAGTTCAGTGTGGTCATATCCTGAGGCAAGGCACCAGTTCGCTGCATTCAGTACCGAGCTCCCAGGGTGACGAGGCGTGAAACGCTCGGATGCACAACACACGACCAAGCAGGTGCAACATTGGCTGCTTCCTAGTGACAATTTGACGGCGTTCCAGAGGTGGATGCACCCTGAACATGCACAGTTTTTGAAATGTGCACACCTCCACTGCTCGGGTGGATGGGTTCTGCAGGGGGCACTCCTCGGGCTTGTACGTCTTCTCCTGCCCACTGTCCTCCATCTTGACCACCAGCTGGCCCTGGGCGACCTTTGTGACGATTGCCTTGAGCCATCCCTCGTTGGGATCGGCCACCCAGACGCGCGACCCAACCGCGTGCACCACACTGGTGCCCATAGTAGTCAGGCTGTTGACTGCTGGCTGTCCGCTGCTGCCACAACTACTCAACCATGCTCAACAGCTAGATCAATGTGCACGCTTATTGCTGAGGAGGCAACAACTGTGCCTCCTCGAGCGGTGGTGTCAGGCACCTTAGTTTATTCAATCTTGCTGCACAAGTTCCCACACAGGGGCTGCGGTGGCCCAGCCAGCAATGATCCAGCCGTGCAACTTGCGAGTTTTGGCGTGCTGGTGCATACACGATTGAAAGCCGTTGCATACGAGAGGTTTCTGCTTTGCTTAGGCTATCCAAGTGCACCTGAAGGTATCGTTTGTGAGCTGCGTCCGAGGGTCTGACTGGCAGAAAGGTTTTTTGAACAAGGGGTAAAAGTGTGGTAAAAGTGAAACTTATAAGACAAGTTGATAAACCCTACTAAGGGTTTGCAAATGGCTCATCCGATGGCTGATCATCAGTGTTTCAACATCACATTGGATGTTTTGCTGCGTTTATACTGCCAACTTTGCTGCGTTGTATGGTTCTTGCACTGACTGGGAGCGAGAGGTGATAGCATAGACTGTGGCAAAGCTGCCTAGAGAAAAGAAGTCCAGGTGAGGATGCACAAAGACCAGCAGCCCTGGTAGCCCTCTCTCCAGCTCCAACGGTTGGCAACCCTCGGTTTCGAAAATAATGCATTAGGTTTGGGTTGTTTCTTGGCAGTGTAGTAGCTTGGATTCGTGAGCGTAACAACGTAGGTACGGGCACCTGTTTCTACAGGGAGGCTTGCATGCATGCATATCGGAGTAACTTGCAAAGTGCCCAACTTGCAAAGTGCGAACCTTTCACACCGAGCTCTCGTTGTTCCCACTTTAAATACCCATTGGAGTTTGGCGTGGTTGCCGCTGACTATCTCTTGCACGGCGCCAACTGGGCCCTTTTGGTTCATCATTCAGTTCAATTTGGGGTTTCAAACACCTGGTGTAACTTATTCTCACAGCCCAACAGATAAAATGTATAACAACCTGCAACCCATAATATTTTGTATCATTATCATGCGCTGAAGGTCCCTCCTTGGCGCTGCTGTGACGAACTTGTAATTTCTGCCAGCGCAGGTGACCTGTCTCCAAACCTAACTCTGGTTCCAAACGTGGCTGGTGCTCCTGATTCCTGGTGAAACAACACAACCCTGCACCGAGACACTGTGCCCTACTTACTCTCTCGTCGGAGACCACTCCCTGTATCTCAGTATACTTACTGTGTTGAATTTCACCGGTGGCAGCAACGCCATCTTGTTCTATTCATGCAATGTTGGTACCAGCACCTACCGACTGGTCCCAGCACTCCATCAGTGCCCTCAAGGCCTTTCTGCGAAATTCCGGTGCTGATGCAAGCGGGTGCCTGGAGAAGGGGGACCTGGTGGCACTGTGCACCAGGGTGCAGCAGGAGCAATTCAGCAAGGCAAGCGCTGATACAAGACCATTTGTAATGCGCATGGATAGCTATAGGAGCCAATTCTGTAGTGAAAGCTGTGTACAGGGCAGAGTTTGTGCCTGCTATCAGACTTCACGCAACGTATTCAGCTGTGTCAGTTGCCATGACCTCTGTGGAACGCCCATGTGGCAGCCGATGTGGTCCATCCAAACTGTGTTCATTAGGAACGTTCCATGTTCCAGTTACTGCATGATCTGTGGCAACAATCATAGGCTAGGGGTTCATGAGCACCTATCCATACCAACATTTCCTTTGCACTACAGTTTGCTGCCACCAGCAGCAACACCAGCGCCAGCAACACCTCGAAAGCAAGCAATGGCAATGGAGCCAGGGGGAGTAACATGGCCACCAATAGCAGCGCCGCCGGGGCATCACCCACCCGCCGCTTCACGGCGGTGGTGCCTGCACCCCCCCCTGGATTGGCTCTCATACTGACACGTGTCAAGTTCCCCCAAACTTGGGCGCAGCCCTAGCGCATATGGAGGAGGTTATTGGCGCTGCCATCAAATTACCAAAGGTGCGGGCTGCTGTTATGAGAAGGCAGGGTGATCTCTATCCCTTGTGATTCTACAAAGATTTTACGTCCCTGGCCCCATGCGAAGCCAGGGGAAGGCCTAGTGGGCTGCTCATGTGCATAACAATTAAATTCAAGGAAGTTGATAGACTCTGAGCAAGCGAAAGGCCACCAAATCCTGTGTGTGCGCAGGCAGTCATGAGGTGCGGTGCGTACTGAACATCCTACAGTGGCTGGACCAACTTTCCAAGCTACTTGACGACGACGTGTATTCAGAGCTGCAAGGCAGCTCTGCCATCATCGATTTCCTGCTCAAGCGAGAAGAGGAGCCAACTTCAAACCAGCAGGTATGATTGCATGCCATAACACATTCACCCATTGCGCTGAGACACCCGCACAGGTGTCAGACCCACAGACTGGAGACGCTCTTAAATTGAATTGCTGTGAGGATGAATACAAAGACTGTTGAACTCTTAATCATATCCCAATGGCCGTGGCCCATACCTGTCATGTGTACACAAGCTGAGCGGTTCAGGTGATTCAAGGTCAAAGTTCCGCCTTTGTGCTGTCATTGATGATGTCTCCAAATTGAAGCCATTGTGTTATTATGTGAAGCTGCTGTGTTATACTTTGCTGCGCAGGGTGCGGCCATGTGCGGCATTGCATTGGATGCAATGGAGAGGTTCACCAGGTTCAACATAGCCAGGGGGGCCTTCTACGCTGCCATCCCTATCGCCACCAAGCTGTATTGCCAAGGTACCACACCCATGTTCACACCCATGGTCACACCCATGTGATCAGAAATATCTGATTAGTCCCATGTCCTACACCCCTGATCACACCCATGATATCGACCTGATCACACACTAGATACCCCAAGTCACACCAAGGTCCACCTATGATGATGCTGCAAGTCATGGTTGTTAGGTAAAAACTCTTTTGATTACCAAGTTTTGGGATTGGACCGTTTCCAATGCTGTTCACTATAATCTATGTGTACCATTCTTTGGCTCAGTAGAACGAGGAAAAACACGCAGGGATTGAGTTCAGTCAAATCCAATCTGAGTTCGTTATTGCTCCTGCAGATTTGAACAGTGGCTACACGTCGCCAGAACCCCTTCTGGCAGTGTTGCAGACTGACATACGCCAGCAGGTCGTCACACTGCTGAAAAAGCTGCTGGATTCCAACACCAACAGGGACCTGGCCATCTGCAGTGTGCCTGGGTTTCTGGATAAGGTGCGACGTTGAGAAGGTTGTTAGATAAGGCTTCTGAATAATGCAAAAAGGTGGCTGGTGATGAATGTCCGTCATCCATTGCAATAGTGCAAACATTGTCATTTGCAGCTCTGCATACCCCGCAGCTAGGCCTTGGGTAACCCGTTGCATTGCATCATGATGTTGCTTCAGGCTGAGCATTGGTTTAAATTCTTGTGTATTGCGTGTAGACAAAATTATTTCATTAGCTGAGGCTCGCTTCCACAGGTGTTGGTAGATTGTCTTGGCTGTCAAGTTGTTGACATGGGAGTGCAAATCGTCAACTTCACGCAACTTCCCATGGGCATCACTCCCGCTAATACTTTGATCTCTCTAACTGAGCTGGGTTTGCCCATCTCTGCAGCCACTTCCCTCATCCGCCGCATGCAGCTTGGAGCTGCCAATTGCTCGCTCGCCGCCTATCGTACCCGCCGCTACCTCATGGCCACTGGTGCCGTCTGCCCCCCTCCACCCCAGCCTCGCCACCCTACCAGCAGTCACGATGCCCGCCCTAGTGTCCCCCAGCCTCTGCAATCCCCTGGTCCGTCCGCTCAGCCTGCCCAACCCCCACCGCCACCCCTCGCCACGTCAGCCCAGCCTAATACTTCACACCGCACCCGTCCCCTTTTTACCACCGCCAGCTCGTACTTTGCTCCACGTGACTCTTACACTGATAGACATTAATCGGGGCTATGCTTAGGTGCTATGCCCATGTTCCACTGGTTGCTGCCCGGCTTGTCTGTGTGTTTCAACATTGCTGGTTGTGGTTTGCCGCCGTGTGTGGGGGCGTTTTGTTTCTTTCTTTCTTTCTTCCCAGAGTTCTCCATCAGCCTTGTCGTATGACAGCCACGAGGAGCCTCGACCCGCGTTCGGAAAAGCGGTAAACTCAGCATCGGTTTCGGCAGTGTCGGGCGGCATGCAAACATGCGGGCTCGTACTGATGTCAGTGTGGGTAGCTTGCTTGGCTACCATGTCTGCTATATCGTTTCCCCAGACGTTTATGTGAGCACGGACTTTACCACAGATGACGCGGCTTTCGCGTAGCAAGATGTGTGCCATTATAGCGTGGAGCATGTGCTTGTGTTTGTGGAAGCGGAGTCGTTCAGGGTTGTACAACACGGTGTTTATCAACTGGAGTGGCGTCAGGCTGTCAGTGAGAATATGGAGCTGGTTGCGCGGGGGTGTTTTGGACAAGGCGCAGAAGATAGCTGCTAGTTCTGCTTTGAGGTTGGTGTTGATTCTGCCATCATGGTCCTTGAATGAAATCCTCCAGACAGCTTTAGGCGCTGGATCAAACACAGAGGCACCTATGGCTGTGCCAACTTTGCTACCGTCGGTTTAAACAAAGTGGGACTTGTCATAACGCAGTTGTGGTGGTTGTGTAAAGGCTGCTGAAAGTGATGAAAGTTACAATGCTACAATAATTGGATGTTGCCACATACAATTTGTCAACACCTCCAAGAGTACCGGGCGCACCCGGTTTCACACAGCCACACCACACTGGCACACATGCTTGTCCATCAACTAGAGGTGTTATACTTTCTTGCAACCGATTGGTGCAGGGCGTGCGCCTGCACGTACCAGCACAGGTTCCTTGAGCGCAGCAAAGCAAAGATGCTTCTCAATCAGGAGGATATATTAAATGTGGCCTCCAGCTCAAGTGGGTACAAAACAACAAATCAATGTAATATGCATAAAATCAAGAAAAAAATATGTGCTGCATTTTGCTGTTTTTCCTAAGGAGCCTGCCTAGACCGTCCTCAAATGGACAACCTCGACGAGATGCCTGCCAAGCTGCACAAGGTGCATGCAATTATTATTCGGGGGCTAGCTTGCCTCCATTCCTGGTTGCACCAAGGGCGCTTTGCCGCACAAACCCTTGTGGGACTTCCAGTGCTTCACCTGGCACTCGCGGCTGCAGTAGCGGCGCTGGTGGCACCCTGCAGACCATGGTCGGCAACTCGCTTCTGCTCACAAAGGGTGGCAAATCCAACACCCACAAAGGCAGAAGGCAAGAACCTCTCCACAGCGCTGCCTGGTTGTGCGTCAGGCCTTGCCAAGTTTCAAATTGCAGAATCAGAGCTTTCAGAGATTGCAACAATTGCAATGTAAGCATTTGCAATGTGCACAATGTCAAGGGTAATAAGATAATATTAGTCCAATTATTATCTTATTACCCTTGAAGATGTTCTCCTGTCAAAGGGACGCTGGCCACGCTGGGATTGCTCCTGCTCAAAACTGCGTCAAACTTGATAGAAATACACCTTTTCTTGCAATGGGCGGCTACAATGCAAACGGCCCCTAACCTGGCAACATGCACCAAGCTGCCAGGCAATCCAAGCCTAAGGCTCACCCACCGTCACCCCAAACCCACGTAGCCCCACCCCTCACCTGAGCACTGCTTGATTTTCTGAGCCTTGGTTAGCCTCAAGAAGTGGTTGTGGTGCCCGCAGTTGTCCCACATCTTCAGCTCACTCATGTCCGTGTAAAGCTCATATTGCACGTCAAAAGGAGGCTTATTAGGTATCTGGGCGACGAGGTCAGCATTGATTTTGAACTGCCCTGAAGGCTGCACCATACGGGCCACAAAGCATGCCTGCATGGGGATGCATGTCAGAGGGCGGGGACTGGAAATTTCCTGTGTTGGGGCGATGCATACCAATGGCCCCAAAGGATGACAAGGCAGGTAATGTGGTGCTCTTGGACCCCACCAAAAACACATGCATCTCTAATTGGACCCCAGCCAGAAAGTAAAATTTTGAATAGGCTATAGAATGACCGGGTCAGAAAAATGACCAGGCGAGCAGGGATGCGCCTAAACCCTAAACCCTAAATGGGCGGAAGCTCAAAGCAGCCTCGTTTCCAGTGGCTGCCAGTACCATTCATACTCTTCCCACGCTTCTATACATCTACACAGTGCACACTCCCTCAACTTAACTGGATTGGCCATGCAGAGATCCGCCAGGCTGCTGAGTGACTTTGCTTCGATGCATCCCAGGACCACAAGCACGGACAGTGACAGCATAAACACTTGCTTGCTGGGGTGCAGTATGTACTTGCGCATGCGGGGCACCAGCAGGGGCCGCAGGGAGGCAAACGGCTCGGTCTGCGAAGTGGGGCCAGGTCATGTGTTCTGAATGGAACTGTGCCTTGGCGGAACATTGTCTCCATGATTGGTGCATACCGCCCCCACCAGTATGCATCATTGAGAGGCAAATGGCTCGCACTGTGACCTGCAGCCAAGTGAGGAGTTCAGGGTTCAGGGTCAGGGATTGATGAGCTGTATGAGGAGTTCAGTTGTTGAGTTCAGACACCATTAAATTTGCGCGGCAAATGGCTTGGTCTGCGGTATGGAGCCAGGCGATGAGGTTTTGTTGAGGTACAAGGCTGGTCTGGAGTGCAATACTGCGTGGTGTGTCCTAAGGACGCCCCTCCGCCACTTGAGCGCTCATCAGATAGGGCTGTATGGCAGTTGGTATAAAATGCGTTGGGTACCCACGTTGGCCACCTACACCACTAGACTAAGTGAGCATTTGCAGCAATCAGCCACCCAATCCAAAGTTAGGAGCTTCATGCGAGGAAAGCGCACCTGCCATGTGACCTGTCGACGTGGATCAGACATGGATCCGGATGTCAAAAGAGTCTCCAGTGTCTTGCTAATGGTGCCCAATGCCGACGTAACAAAGTCGTTTGAAAGCTGTTGGTTGTGGATGTAGTTGGCAATCTCGTCATCCTCCCCCTGCTTGTCAGCAGCCCTTAGTATGATGGGCAGGGCACCCGCTTCAAGCATGGCTGCAACAGGAAAGGGACAACCCTAGGTAGATGTGGATGTGGATGCATTTGGCTGGCAAGCACAGGCTGTCTAGCAGCATATTTTTAGACGAGGTTAAGTTCTGGTCATGAATGACATCCATTGTCATAGGCCGACAACCATCATCTTTAGTTGTCCGAGCGGCACGCAGTACGTCATGGGCATACATTGTAGGCGTGTGTATGATAGTAGTGTTGTCCGACCCTAGATGTTCAGCGGCACGCATGTATAACGTTATACAACGTGCAATATATATATTTTGCTGGCACCTAGCAGCAATTTGTGTTGGACAGGAGTGCATGGCGTGTGGCGACAATCTTTGGATGCATCCGTCTGGGGGCACGCATGACACTGTGATTGTACATATACTTCGCCACAACCAACCATTTGCACTGAACCAAAGCACCTGGCAGTGCTTCCACAGCTCGCCGTAGCGGAAGGATTACCTTGTGCGCACTCTGGCAGCATATGAGAGACGGTATGGAGGCCAGTCAGCGCAAGAACAGCATCAGCAGGCGAGAAATCTGCCCTGCCTGTGTCCAGTCGGGTGAGCGCACGAGCAATGGTGGCCACCCAGCCTTCATTGGCACCTGTGGGGATGGAGGAATGGGATGGCAACCTCAAGGAAGGGATAAAAAAATTGAAGAGAAGGACGGGACCGACCATTATTACGCTCTTCCGCAAAATTCCGTACTTCACAGAGTATTGACCTCGGGTCTAATAATTATTTGATAATTGGTACATAAAGTATCACGTACAGGGCGTATTGAAACCGGGATTCCTTAAATTTCCATTGAGCTAGATTGCTTGCCTAGTCAAGTGTGGCAGGAGTGCATAAGGCCCCTCCAATTGCAATTCATCCCCATCTTAAACCCCACCTGCATCTCCACCCACATTCAGACCCGCCATCTCTGCCTCCACCCCTGCCAGTAACCCCTGGTTGTGTTGCAGAAATGCGCGGGGGTCTGCGCCCGACAGGTTGGCCACGCAGCCTGCCGCAGTTTTTGCCGTGTGTGGCTAACTGCGGCGCATGAGTTCCCTCAAGCGAGGAGCAATGCCTGCACAGATGACGATTTGTGATGATGAATTGTGACGATGACAGAATGGCGGTTTCAGCTGTGCAGGCATGTGAACATGCTCGGCCTTATAAATGCTGTGTATAATTCACATTGGCACATGCTGGTATATAAGCGGGCAGCGTTGCATTAATAGGGGCCAGTGTATCTGCTCCCTCACATGGGCCCTTCACTGCATACAGGGCAATAAACAATGATCAACTGGTAATCCCTCTGTTACAGTAGTGTCACTGTAACTACGAGTGAATGCACTCCCATAAAACAGCATGAATAAGCTGTAAATGCACTAACCTTCTCAATGCAGCATGAAGCAAGGTTGCTGCACACCCACCTGCTGCAATGAGCTTCTTGCGGGCAGCTTCACATTTGTGCTGGGGTGCCAACAGGTTCTGCACCGCCTTGAGGGACTGGTAGCAGCGGTAATCTTCCTCAGAACGTACCTTGGCATTGCGCCCCAGGGGATCAAGGTACAGGCAAGTCAGCTTGTCATCCACAATCACATCGGCCACCTGCAGAGAAATCAGTGTAAATCCATGTGTGACCGGACACCAATCAAGGTGTCACCATGGGCACATCAGTGTGTGTACATCAGCCAAGAGATTGTGACCAGGGAGGACACTCAGATTTGCAGCACTGATAAAATAAAACGACATCAACGTAATACACTGACTGCTGGTGTGCCACACTAAGATTGGTTGGCCCGCCACATATGCAGCTAGTATCACGTGGTCCCCATCATATGACCCACCCCTGCACTGTTGTTGCGTGCTGCACATACATGCATCGTGGGGGACCTAGGTGGGAAGAGGGTGCCACGGGGTTCAAACTTGAGCGGCTTGTGAAGGACATGTTTGCATCGCGGCTGTCATTTATTATCCAATGCTGATGGATGCATCATAAGATGCATCATACATGGGCCACGCATGCTGTTGTGTCCACTGCCATGTGATTCCCAACCCATGTACCTACCTCTGCACTGTATGTTGGGTGCGCCACAAACAGCGCCAGGACGCCGTACACTAGCAGCCACTCATCCCCATGGGTGTCATGCTTTGACAGGGCATAGTCTCTATTCATCTGCAATTGGAACAACCCATAAGTTGCATAGTATGATGCTAGCTAATCCAATAGTCAGCTAACAATTGCCAAAGTGCAATGTAATCTCCTTCAACTAGCAATTGAAACATAACATTAGTGACAGTACGATGTCTCGCTGGTCCATTAGTCACACATCATGACGCCCAATACCGTAGTCCATCAGTCCATGAGGGATACTTTGTTGCCGCAGATCCCGTTAACAATGCAAATTGTGACCATTGCGGATGAAAGCAGCGCTGAGCCACCATCAGAAAAGAATGGGAAAACCCTACATATCAATCTCAGTGCACGCAGCGCTCCACCCCTCCACTGTCACTCATTTCTTGCATATGGACATCTATCCCTGCCACCTTTTTGCATACAGGTACAAAACTCATCCAGCCACTAAACCCGTCTCTCCCACTTTGCTCAGGGGACAACATCTAAAACCCTATTATAACTTCCTTCCTCGCACCTTACCCACAAACCCAGGCACAGTACTGATGGCCAGGGCCCTGTTGGGGTTTGAATCCAGCAGATGTTTCAGCAGTGTGATGCCCTGAATGCTCGCTACAGACTGCACCTCTGCCAGCAAACGTACTGAAGACGGGGAGGCACTGTGTGGATCTGCAGGAGCATGTAGGTTGGAACTGATCATGTTTCACATTATCGCTGCATCGCAAGGTGGCGGTTGACATGTCTGCAGCAGGGCAGGCAAGTTGATCACACTCTTCACATTTTTGTATCTGTTTGTGTGCACAATAAGTTGAAAACGGTGACATGCAGCGTCAGGATATAATAGATATATCATGGGTATGATTTCGAGTACCTTCACATTGGCAGTACAGTTTGGTGGCAATAGGGATGGCAGTGTAGAAGGGGCCCCTGTATATCTTGGTCCGGGTGAACTTCTCAATCGCACTCAATGCATAGCAGCACCTGACACCACTCTGCGCAGCATACCAGAAGATCGGTGGCTTCAAATGACAAAACAATGGCTAGAATGAGAGCACAAGCGCCTACATTGCATGGAATACCTGAACGATATATGAAGATCAGCTTGTTGAACACACAAAATTCCCAACACAAATTGTCTACCAGTCATTGCTTGCAATCATACCTGCTCCGCTGCACGCTTGAGCAGAAAGTCAATGGTCGTAGAGCTGCCTTGCAATTCTGAATTCACGCCATTGTCAAGTGACATGGAGATTTGCTCCAGCCACTCTAGGATGAATGTGTACCCACTGCACCTCATGGTTACCTGCATACACATCAGAGTTTGGTTGTCCTATACTTGCTCCTGTATCTGCCTTGCATTCTCGTGCACTTCACCAGCCCACCAAGCCTTTGGGTAGGCACGGCCAGGGAGGTATTACAGTAAGTTCATGAGGGAGGATGAAAACCCAGCCTTCCGGTTGTGATTGTTCACGGTAGGACAGCTCTTATTGGGATGAAACAGTGCATGGTGGCATCAACCCATTGTCAACGGTGCATTTTTAACAATGCGACTTTGGAAGAACAGGACCCTCGCATGATGCATGGCGTGTGGCCACTGTTAGTGGATGCATCTCTCAGAGGGCAAGCCATGTACCTTCAATTAATTATACCTGTAATTGTAAGTGTCAGTCCCATGCTCCAACAGGGCCTCCACATGCTAGATTTCCAGATCAAACCATGGCCTCTTCAGGGCAATTGCCATTTACATGCATGCAGCAGCCCGCACCTTTGGCAATCCGTTGACAGCTTCAATAGCCTCCTCCACATGAGCTAGGGTTATACCATTTCGGGGCAACCTGACACCCGTCACCAGGTGCGCCAATCCAGGGGGAGGTGCAGGCACAACCTTCGAGAATCGGCGGACAGGTGATGCAATTGATCTGTTGGTTGCGCTGTTATTGTTGGCGCTGTTGCTTGCCCTGGCACCATTGGTAGTGCTGGATTTGGAGGTGGTGGTTGCGCTACTGGTGCTGCCGCGGGCACCACTCTGCTGTGCAAAGGATACGGTGGGATGCAGGTGCGTTCGGAAGGCCCTAACCTAGATGCTTTCCCACAGCTCAGGCTGGTCATTGTGGTTGTTAGCACCAGGTGCATTTGGATGCTTTGCCCAATGCAAGGGACCTGTGCAGTCGATCAGTTGGAAGTCTACCGCCACACCAAACAGTCACAAACTGACTCTCACCCATGCACAGATACGCAATCGTGCTGGTCTTGGGACTTACCTTGCTGGTTTGCTCCTGCTCCGTCCTGGTGCATAGCGCCACCAGGTCCCTCTTCTCAAGGCACTCACTTGCATCAGCACCGGCACCGCGCAGGTAGGCCTTGAGGGCGCTGATGGGTTGCTAGGACCAGTCGGTGGGTGTCTGTGCGGACATTGCGGCTAGCTAGAATAGAAAAAGATGGCGTTGCTGCCTCTGATGTGCTTCCCCAAGGGAGTGGCCTTGGGCCAGAGACTGAGTAGCCCAGAGTGTCTACGTGAAAGCTCCTGGGAGCTGTTGGTTCACCAGACAGTAGGAGCAACTGCGTGGCCTGGAGAGCGTCGCCTATACATGCAGAACAGTGGTGGGACATGGAGGGACTTTTGGCGCAGGTTCTAGTTGAAAGTGCAGCGGGTTGCAGGAATGGCTGCCAAATCTTCTGTTGATGGGCAGTGGGCACGCTTGCTGGGTTGCAGGCATGGATGTCACAAGTGCAAGAACTTTCCTACTGATAATCCACGTTGGCAACAACCGCCCAGAGGTCATCAGCAGCCCACACACACCACCCAACTGACCATTTTCGTGGCAACATGAGTGCTTTGGCCTGGGAGCTTTGCTACGAAGGAGGAATGCATGCATGCAGAAATGCATGCATAATGATGCATGCGTCGTGCGTACCTAGGGTGCTGCCTGATCTGGTAGCGGCGTTGCTGCGCTGACAGTCTTCAAGCTCTTATTAATAAAAAAGCAACAGCCACTACCTCCTAAATCGGGGTTTGTGCACGTTTGGATGGCAGGAATGGGCTCCTTGGGCGCTCACTGACGGCAGCAAAGCCCCGAAACACAGAGGCTCAGTGGTGAAGTGGCTGCGGGAGTCTAACGCCAGTTAGGAAGTTGAACTAGAACGTGAAAGGCGCTGTCAAAGACCTCTTGTACGGAACACTACTTCCTCGAACGCCATGCCCGTGCTAGGCAGGCTGTGGAGGACAATGGCAACACGCTGTCAACGCGCGCCAGCGAGCGGTATTATCAGGAGGTCTGACACGGTGCCAGCTTCGAGTTTCCGATTGAAATGATATATATTTTCCAATTCTAAAGAAGTTACAATGACATGGTCACATGGCAAAAGTTCATGGTACTGGGCTGTGTTTACTCCTCGCACCCAGTGGCTGCAGATGCTGGAGTGTAGAGCAGTTACACTAGAACACCACTAGTTAAAACCAAATCGTACACACTCTTCAATAGTGTGTTGAGTATGCACCTGCAGCCTGTTTATCCAGTAGGTTGGCATTCACAGTACACAGGGAACCCTACCGTTGCCTAGGGTTCCATCACCCGGCTGTTATTCATATTGTCAGGTGCCAGCTCAGCACAGCTGCCACACAGGGCAGATAAGCAGTCACAATGCTATTGAAACACTTAAGAGTCAAAGCAGTGGGAGAAAAGGGGCTGGGAAGTTTATCAAAATACAGTACCAATTGCATTGGAACTTCAAACGTTATGGGAACCATTTAAAACACACTGTAGCCTCGCACAGTAGCCTCGCACAGCACAGGGCTGTGTACAGCATTGCAAGACTGCGCAGGGCACCACTGCAGCCCTCACAGCCACTGTGGCATGCCGGTGTTCTCAAACACCCTGACCTGGCCGCTGTACCCCGCGGTGATGATCACCTGGCCATACGCCTTGGCAGCCGCCACAGCCTGCGCAGCTGGGCTGGCAGTGCTGCTGGAGGCAGTGGTTTCCTCGCTTGCCCTCCCCTGGAGACCCACACCGGTCAGGCCCTGCTGCAGGAGCGCAGCCGCCGCCTTGGTAGGCGCGGCCACGTCCCGCTGCGACTTGAGCCGCTGTGCTGACTCGGGCGCAAACACCGCCACCGTGACGATGTCCTGGTGCGCCTGGAAGCACTCGTAGGAGGAGTTCTTGTCTCGCCGGTACCCTGTGTAGGCTGGGTTGACCGCCGGCACAAAGGTGTTGAAGGTGGGCCACACGTACACGCAGCCGTCGTCGGAGCCGCACACCAAAAAGTCGCCGTTGGGGCAGAAGGTGGCGTGGATCTGCGTGCTGCGGTTGTGGTAGCCCTTGTACTTGCAGCGCAGGCTGTAGCCGTCGTACAGCCGGATCCTGGAGTCGTTGGAGGTGATAAGCAGCTTGCGCTCGTCGCCAGGCAGGAAGTGGATGCCGGTCACCTTCTTGGCCTTGGCCTGTTTGCCGCGCTTGTTCTTCACATCCACCTGTGGTGCGTTACAAAGGCTTTGAGAACAAAATAGTTTAAAAAATGGTACAAGCAATGCCAGGACACAAGTTAACATGAAGGGAAGGCAATTTTGCATTTAAATTTAGATTTTATACAATTGAAAGTGTATATAAATGAAGTGTATGTAGGTGGCGCAAGCCTGTGCAAGGCTGACTACTAACATGGCTGTACTGCTTGAATGCAAGTAACTCACCTGGGTTTCGTACTCCAGCTTGAAGCCGATGCGCCCCGTGACGTCCCCCTTGGCCTCGCAGCGGTAGAACCAGCACTTGCCCTTCATAGTGCCCACCACAGCGGTCTTGCCATCACCCGAGAAGGCGGTGGCGGTCACCATCTCGCGCACGTCGGCCCAGTCCACCACCTTCTGCTCTGGGATGTTCCACAGGCGCAGCTTGCCGTCGATGCACCCGCTGAGGAAGTACTTGTCATCCGCGGGGTGGAAATCTACTGTGGTCACAAAGTCAGGGTGTCTGAAGGTGCGCAGGCAGGCGGCCATGCTGATGTGCCACAGCCGCACTGTCTTGTCCATAGACGCTGACAGCAGGAACTGGGACTTGGACCAGGACAGGTCCAGCACGTCCGAATGGTGGCCCTCGTAAACCCTATAGGGTTCCGACAGGAAGATGCCCGCGGGGCTGGCGTCTTGGCTGGGTGCTGCGCTGGGCCGAGCCGGGGAACCGGATTCTGTGAGTGGCGTGCTGCTGCCTGCCTTGCTGGATGAGGCGCTGACCTCCCACAGCTTGATGACCGCGTCCTGGCCCCCGCTGGCCAGGAACTTGCCGTTGGGGCTGAACTTCATCACCCACACCACCCCCTCGTGCCCTGACCACTCCTGGACTTGTTGCAGGCCAGTGAGCTCCTTGTACTGCTTGCGGTGCACAGACACCTTGACTGCAGAGGCCTGGCCGGGGCTGGCGGCCTCCTGGGTGTCCGCAGCCGTGCTCGGAGGGGCAGAGCTGGTGGCGTCCAGCTTTGGGAAGGCGGGGACCTCCTTGCGGGGAGCACCGCTGTCTGACTCACTGGCTGTGCTGGGTGAGGCTGGCGCAGTGTGTTTGCTCTGGTGAGGGTGCTTGTAGTGGGCCAGAGACTTCCAGAGCTTGGAGGTCCACTTGTCCCCAGGGCCAACCGCTGGCCGCTCCGTAGCAACCTGCAAACAAAGATGCGGTGGCCTGGTTGAGGGCAACAGTGGCAGGGGCTTGGATGGGCACAAGGGTTGTATAGCAACCAGAGAAGCAAAGTAGTGCTGGGTTGGTTTACTGGGTTGCTGGCTCCACTCACCTGCTTTGCTTCAGCATGTGGTGACACTCCCAGCACTTGTTCCAGCTCCCCCAACGTGAAGGAGCGCCCAGATTTTAGGTCAGTGACCCTGCGCTGCTGCTCGTCTGCTGTGGAGCTGGAACCATCCACGAGGAACACCTGGCCACTGTCGATGTTCTTGATGGCAAAGCGAGGGTCCAGCTCATAGGCTGCACCAGAGTCCAAGTCTGTGATTTTGAACTGCTCCTCATCGGGCTCGTGGCAGTCTGTGGCAGAGGTGCTGGCCTCCCCGTGTTCTCTGTCAGAGCCACTGGTTCCCTCCCCACGGAAGCTCACGCGCGGGTCCAAGCCCAACAGTTTCTGGCGGGATGAGGTGCGTCTCTGGAGTTGGGCGGAGTTGGGAGGGTTGGATGGTGACTCGGGCAGCTCGATGTCCTCGTCAGCGGACTCATACCCACTGGAGGAGACATCGCTTTCGTACTGCACGTCCGGGTTCTGGCTCGGCTCTGTGCTTTGCATGGCTGCCCCAAAATTCGTTACATTGCTAGTGGACTCAACCAGTCACACCCAGGACCAGGGGCCAAATGGCCCACGACGATACAGGCACAATTTATGGTACTGGAAGACTTGTGTACAGAGCTCCAAGCTTTATCCAAGGAACACAGCAACAGTTAATATACAGGACCCAAAATGCTCCGGAACAAATATCTTGCAGAATTAGAAGGTCATACGCGAGAGCATGCACCAGTGCACGAGCAGGTTTTACCCAACAGCAGAGGGTCACTAAAGAGTGAGAATGGACTTGAATAGCAAGACGAGGGTGTTATGAAGGGCGTCGAAGCATTTCGTGGATGTGCAATCCCTGTCAAGGGGGAAAACAGAGCAAAGGGGACTAGGGTAGGGTTTTAAACCTAGTGCCTAGGGTTATAAACCCTACAGATTTTCTGAAAACCTGGCAGTACATGTGTCAGGCCACTGAACTGCTGGTATGGCGCTGTGCCGTTGACCCATACTGGGATGTGACACAGGAGGAGCCCAAACCAGTATCAGGCTAATCAGTAGGGTCCTAGGGCTGCCGCCAACTGCCTCCCAGTTCCCCAAAAACTCCAGCGAATGGCATGCATAGGTGTACTCAGGTGGGCAGCAGTCAACTCCAGCAGGGAGTTGGGAGGGGCCAGGGTGTTAGCAGGGCCGGGGTGCCAGGGGGGTACCAGCATGGGAGGAGGCGCCACAAGGGGTCGGGGTGCAGCAGCGCCACCCAGGAGTACCCCACAAGCAGGTTATCCAGCAGCGGGCGCATGAGCTACCCTCAAATCTTAAATCCTAAACTCTGAACAGAGCTACATGCGCATGGGGGATTGGCAGCTGGCGCATGAGCTACATGCGCATCGGCACCGCTAGTAACACACAGGCAGGGAAGCCAGCATGGGCGGAGGGGGTGGCAGCTGGCACTCGAGCTACATGCGCATCAGCACCGCTAGTCCATACCACACAAGCAGGGAGCCAGCAGTGGGCAGATGGGGTGGCAGCTGGGGCATGTGAATGGGCACCACTGGACTGCACTGGAGGAAAGCCAGCAGCGGGCAGAGGAGCTGTCCAGCTGGGACAGGTATAGGTTGTTCCTAAGCTAGGGTTTTGGGTTACCCTACTGCGGGTTTGCCAGACCGATCCCACAAACCCTGGCTCTGCATGTCATGAGGCCAGCAAGCTACCTAGGGTCTGTACATTGCTGCGTGTGTAGGGCAAGTTGTGGTCACAGAGTATCATACAGCAGAGGATAACTGTAGAATAAGACTTGACACCAGCAAGAGGGTGTGTATCCAAGGGTTAGAAAAATGGGTTATTCTTGCTGAGCTGGACTCGTGAGTGGAGGCCCGGGGACTAGGGTTTATATTAAACCTAGGTGCCTAGGGTTTCCAAACCCTAAAAATCCGGTACAGTTTTCCTACAATTTGAGCGTGCTGCGGTCAACCAGAGATACAAAGCAAAGAGCTAGCCACACTTCAGCGTTGCAAGCACCACTTTGGCCACTGGAAAACTACCTCGACTTGGGTTTGTCCTACACTCGGTTGTTGGTGGACAAATCCCTGCTCTTGGGCGACGTCGCATGGCCTCGTGACAGGCCATCCATTCGGGCTGAGGTTTTTACGAGGTTCACGATGTCCAACCTGTGCACCACCTGGGTGTTCGAGTGAGTGGACCTGCTACTTGCCTTTGATGTTTTGCCACGAGCTGCTGCGCTGACGTGCCCCTTTTTGTTGCAGGTACGTCCTTGACCGGGATGAGGTCCCAGAAGAGCTCATCGCCTACTTTTACAACGAGCTTGGCAACAGCACCAACCTGCCCTACCCCGTGCAAGTCCGCCTTATGCTGCGGATCTTGCGGGAGAAGAGTGCGTGCGCAACTATCGGAGGGCTCAGTGCCCTTTCCATCCTGATGGAGCTCACAGAGAGACGGCACCAGCCCAAGTATCCACCCTATACAAGGTTTGAAGGGCTGGCACCACCTCCTCACATGCGCACAGAGGTATGTACTGCAGGTTGTGCAGGCTGTTCCGGGACGTCTTGCCCTGTTTGTTCTTACCAAGCAACCCTTCCTGCAGATTAAGACACAGGTAGTGCTGCAAGTTCTACGAGACGCTGGCTCGCTCAGCCCCCAAGCCCTTGCAGCTGCTTCTGTCATGGCAGACGATGTGTTCCCTGAACTGCCGCAGACGCCCTCTGGAGACATGGTCAGGTGAGTAACTGCCCATATCAGCAGTGTTCAGTGCCCTGGACACCATTTTGAAGCTCACCAGCTGGTGTGTTTTCCCCTGGGCAGGAAGCAGCAGATACTCGAGAACCTGAGGAACCCAACCAACGCTGACTTGCTCCTGCGCCAGCACACGCTCCAGCGGACCCATGAACTGGTGGTGGACTACTGCAGTCGGGCCACGGCTGCCCTGGGGCCAGGCTTCATCCAGGTCTGTTTGAGCCCTGCCTCACTGCCTCTTGCAACTGCCCAGCAATAGTCTCGTTTATAAACCCACCAGTGTCAATTAAATGCAGGCTGTAGAAATGGACTTTATACGGGGACAGTATATTCCTCAAGGACCCAGCGGCTCCGCTACAGCCCCACCCCCAACAGAACGCTTCCCAGTCCCCCAGTCTCGGCCTTTTCATCACTACGCGCCGGCAGCACCTGCAGCACCCATGTACCAGGAGCACAACCCATACAGGCG
Organism: Heterotrichella gracilis; assembly: GCA_032358255.1. Lineage (NCBI taxonomy): Eukaryota > Xanthophyceae > Tribonematales > Xanthonemataceae > Heterotrichella > Heterotrichella gracilis. The sequence continues at coordinate 50,331 of JAULBX010030264.1, forward strand.
GGCACCGCCAGAGGTGGAATTGCACGGCGCTTATGGCACCCCACCAGTGCCTTCACCACAGCCTGACAGGTATGTGTGGTATGCTGTTTATCATGGTTAAGAACCTAATCACATGGCCGCTGCAACAGCTTAGGTGCTTGGTCATCAAGCAGGACCTGCTGGCGTCCTCTATGTGTAACTTATTACTAGTAGCAGGCTGCGTTCCCTTGCCCGTGCGCTTCGGCAGCCACCGACAGCGCTGGAAGTGCCCTTGTATGGCATCCCACCAGTGGCTTCACCACAGCCTGAGAGGTACAGCTACTGCTCTCAAGCCTTCTTTGCCTTCCCTGACCGGGGTGAAGGTCTGTGTGTACTTCCAAGTCTCCAAACACGTGATGTTTTACCCTGTGGCTTGCCAGGCATGGCCACGCAGCGGCGCCCATCTTCAACCTACCAGTGCCCTACGTGCCAGAGCCTGGGCAGCACCAGTACGTGCCAGACCACTCACCCGTGCAGCAGCTTCAAGGGCGCAGTGAGCAGCTGCGCAGGGCGGGGGGTGAGGACCCGCTGCCTGAAGCCATTGAGAAGGCAGCCGAGGTAGGCGGCGCAGCCATGTCATCACCCATCTCAAATGCACCATGTCACCCTTGTGGTATGCTAACTATGTATTCTTATATTTTTTTTTCATCTGAAGACATTCTCACAGGGCTCTGTTGGGTGCATGCCATTTGAGCATGCAACCCCAGCCTGCGGGTGGTGAAAAAAGGCAACTGCACCACTGCTGCAGGTTGCTCAAGCCAGGCACCAGCAGGACCCCACCCGTGGCAAGACAGTGCAGTGGAACAGCCATGACATGAGCCCAATGGTGAGGCTGGAAACGGGCCTGCCTGGGGGCATAAAGACCCGAGCAGTAGAATACGACATGACCGCATTGGGGGGCCTGCCTGGGGAACCAGTGGTGTATTTTACATGAATTGCCAAGCCAGCCAGGGTGGATACAATGAAACGATCTTTCAATCGGATCATTTGGCTTGTACCACACAGTGTGGATGGTGAATGCTTTTGTAGTGGTGGCTGTGGCCCCTGTTGCATTATAAAAAAGCCAGACATTTTGTATCGATTGACAAGCACCATCCTGTGGTGCAGCACCAACCAGCAGCTAGCATGCCCCCCACCCGGCGTGAGCCCTCCCCGCTGCGGATATCGTCCCCAGTTCTGTCTGATGATGACGAGCCAGTCCCCAAGAGGGCCCGCGGTGACAGCTATCGACACAAATCAGTGGCACCTGCACCCACGACCAGGTAAGCGGCTCCCTCTCTCACATACACACACACACACACACACACACACACACACACACACACACACACACACACACACACACACACACACACACACACATTTTTGCAGCCATTCGTCAGGTGGAGACCTGTCTACACGCGGCTGCATGTTTTGGTTGTTTAGTACTTTTGGATTTGATCCTGTTATGCACTACGCCACCCAACTCATGCGGCTGCATGTGGTGACCAATCTGTACTGCCAGTGGCAGCATGCATGCATGTCGGTGCACCACTACAGGGATGTCGTGGTTGACGGCATGGGTAATGGCGCAGGCGGCGCGTTGGCAGGTGGACAGAGGAGCAGACCAACATGCTCATCAGGCTGGCTCGGCAGGTGCGAGTGCATTGAGGCCTCTGTGTGCATGGCGGGGCAGTGATGCATTTGTGTATAGGTTGATGCACCCAACCTGTATTGCAGCCAAACCCTAAAACCCCTAAACCCTAAACCCCAAACTGGTTGTGACATGTGCCTAGTTTCCTTCATAGCAGCTGCCTGTTGACGGTATGTGCGCCTGCGGGGGACACAAAGGGCCTGGCAGCGGCCTTGGTGTGGTGCTGAGCTGCACCTGTTTTGTGTGCAAAGCTTGTCACGCACCGGTCATGCCGGGAATTTCTTCGACCTGGCGACAGGGTACACCATTTGCATGTGCATCGGTCACAGCCAGTGTGCGACACGAGTTGTCGCCACCACATTGCCCTGTATTCACTGTGTGCTCGCCTCCACAGGTTGGGATTGGCGACTGGAAGAAGATCAAGGAGATGGAACCCGAAATCTTCAGCAACCGCAGCACAGTTGACCTGAAGGACAAGTGGCGCAACCTGATGCGGGTGGGTATCATTGGGGTGCACCACGGGGGCGAGGGTGGGGAGGGGGCTGGGGAGGAGATGATCGAGAACGCCAATGAGGAGGGGGAGAAGGGTGAGGAGGCGGAGGCGGTTCAAGGGGAGGGCGCGGGTGGGGTGCAGGAAGAAGGTGGCGATGGTCAAGCAGCGGAGGCAGGTGGTGGGGGTGAAGGGGCGGAGGCAGGTGGTGGGGGTGAAGCGGCTGAGGCAGGTGGTGGTGGTCAAGTGGCAGAAGAGGTACAGGAGGGGGAAGGGGGTGGTGGGGAGAGGGAGGGAGGAAGTGGCGAGGATGGGGAGTGAAGAGAGGGTTTACCAGCCTGTGGCAGACCCAGCATGTAGGGAAGATTTTCTGACATAGCCACCTGGGATGGTCTTGCCTGCCAATGGTAATGGCTAGGGTTATCGTAAGTTGTGCGGACCAAATACTGGGGTTGTTCCCCAGCAGCAGCGGGCAATTGTGGTTTTCACTCGGTGTCAATGCCAAAAATTTGCTTGTGTGTGAACAAGTTGTTCAGTCAGTGGGTGGTGCAATAAGTGGGTGGTCAACCATGGGTTTTTGGGCTTCCATTGTGCTACCTATCAAGACACTCAATGTGACTGTGTGTGGATGCCTTTAATGTCTGGGTAAATTGTGTTTGGCGACGTGGAACACGCCCTTTGTGTGTGTTGTGCCTGGCTGCCAGTGGCACTGTGGGCGTTTCCTTTCTTTCTTTCTTTCTCCTTCCTCCTTTAATCATGGGAATAAGTGACTAATTAAAATTCGGGTCAGGGCCCTAGAAGTACTACCCCGTACTGCGGCAGATCACGGGAGTATGTGCATGGCATTTCATGCTGCCTGGCAGCACCGCCACTGCATTCACATGAATGCCATGTGCACATGGCATGTTGCTGTTACCATCCAATAGTAACAGCAGTTTGCCAAAACCAGATTCCTGGCTCTTGCCAGCGTAACGAACGGTTCATATGCATAAATTGATTTTTAATTTTCTCAAGTTCTTGCTTGAGACTAGCACCTCCAGAAGGACCTTTGTGTCTGTTCCTTCGCAGCATTGATCGTTTTGGAACAACGCCAGGCCAATAAGCCGTTGTTGGCTCGGAGCGCCTACTGTAAGATATTGATATTATTTTTGTAACTAATACAATGCCGGTCTGAATTAGATTTGGATCCACCGTACACCAAAGCCCTCCTCTGGGCCAGTGCGTGGCACCTGTGGGTTCGATATTCGAACCAGATCGCCAAATATCGCCTAGGCTGATTGACAGCCTGTGGCACATGCATATATGCAGGACACCTAAAAAGATAAAAAACCAAACTTTAAGCTTAAAGCGTATCACTGATCAAAACGCAGGAGCAGCAGTTGCGCTTGCATTAGACCAGCAAGTGCCTAGCAGGCCTGCATCTCCACCCTCAATGCCCCATCCCCTTGCATTTCTTGCGAATGGTACTACACTAAAAAATGAAAAGAAACCAGCAGTTCACCCATTGCCCACTCCCGCTGCTCACATCTGTGACAGCAGGTTGCTGAGGCTCTCCTCCCCTTCACCCCCCACCGCCACCCCCTCTGGCACCACCGAGCCACCCTCAGCACCTTCCACCATCCCCAGCCCCCCATCATCCCCCAACAGCTGCTCCAGAAATCCCATGCCAGGGTCCACAGCGGCCTCAGCCTGCACGGTGGCGTCACCCGGCACCGAGGGGCTAATCTCCGAGGGCAGCTCAAATGACCCCTGGCCCTTGAGGATGTCCTGCAGCGTCAGCACAGGCTGCGGCGGAGGGTCTTGAGGCTTTGCCTGCGCAGAAACAAAAATGATAAATATGCATGAATTGAAGGGGCTCCCTACAGAGAACAAACATATACAACATCAATGGCAACTACAGATAAACGGCAATTACAATATGGCTCGTGAGCCAGACCAGCAATTTTAAGCCTAGAGCAACGTGAATCGAGCAAATAATACCAAATGCAAGCTACAAAGCCTGTTGAACAGGACAAAGCTGTTGAACAGGCTTTTTGAGTAATTACGAGGATGCACAACGAGGGTTCTTTGCTCTCCTGTCCCACAAGCTCCGTACCATGGCGGGATGCGCAAACTGCTGCTGTGGCGCTGCCGTCGCTGCCGCCTGCGCGTGGCTGTTCCACTGCTGATGCGCCTGCTGCAGGTTGGCCATGAGGGTCACGTCAAGCTGGCCGGGGCCTGACGCGCCAAACATGGGCAGGGAGGCCAGCTGGTTACCCTGGATGCCGCCTAGGTAGGCCTACAGAGGGGGGCAAGGAGTCTTACAGACTGAGGATTAAATAGCAACGTGTTGCGTTAGTGAGATTAGGGCTGAACCTTCACTCTCAGCATCCTTGGTCAATCAGTCATGAGTGGAATGCAATACACTGGGGTGTGCAGCGGGGCAATGGCAACAGGTGTTGGCCAGCAGGCGCAGGGCTTGGCAGCAGGTATTACATAAGCCTTTCTCATCAAGTGCCTCATCACCCCCACCATCCTCTCCCCTACCTGCAGCGAGGGCGACGCCTGCTTCTTCGCATGCCCGCCCCCGGTCCCCACCCCGTTGCCCACATCCCCAGCCACCTGCGTGGGCAGCCCCGAGGCCTGGACCCCAAGCGGGCGAGGTGTGGGGTACGACCCTGTTCCGGCAACCGCAGCAGTGGCGGGATCGCCGGGCCAGCCCTGCTGCGCGCGCTGGTTGTTCTGCTGGGCCAGGGCCTGGAGCAGCAGCTTGTTGAGGTCGCTGACTTGGCCTGGGGCCGTGTCGCTGGAGGGCGCATGCGCAGGGGGCGGGTTGGGCGCCATGGCGGGCATGGCGGGCATGGTGTGCATGGCCTGTGGATGGTGGAAGGGGTGCAGTGCGTGAGGGGGACGTGGGGGGGATGTGGAATGCAGGTGGTGTAAATGTGACTGTTGAGTACCCTTGCCATGTGTGGAGATGACGGAGCGGGACATGGCGCCACCCATCTACAGCTGCTTTGGTCGTTCATTATGGACCTAAATATGAACCATCTAGCCAGGTACAGAGACCGCGTCAACAGGCCCCCGCCCCACACACCTGCATGGTCATCGCCGCCTGTGCGTTGCGCTGCATCATCATTTGCTGCTGCTGCTGCTGCTGCTGCAACTGCTGCTGCTGCAATTGCTGCTGCTGCTGCTGTTGGGCCACCTGATGGGCGGCTGCGGGAGGTGCCGCCGGCTGGTGTGGGAGTGGGTGCTGGTGTGGCTGTGCGGCCTGGCGGGGTGGGGGCCCGGGCCCGGGCCGCGCCCCTGGGTGGCCATGGGGTGGTGGCCGGTGGGCCTTTGGCGGTCCCGGCTTTGCCGCTGACTTTGACAAGTGCTGCTCGCGCTGCTCCTTTGAGATGTGCTGCAGGCGCTGCACCGAGGTCTGGGGCAGCTTATGGTACTTGGGGTACAGCATGCCGACCTGCGCAAGGGGTTAGGGTTTCGGGTTCGGGGCGGTAATGCTCCAGCTTGGGATAAACCACCAACTGCAGTAATGCATGTCTGGCAACGCATCAATCAGGCAACACATTAGGCTCCTGGAGTCCTTGGCTGCATCCACTGAGCCCGTTTCAGTACCCAGTAATAGTACCCCCATTACCTTCAACTCCCCATACATGAGTGACCAACACCCGCTCAATCCTCCCCGCTCTCACCCCCACACCCACCTTGAGGCAGCACTCGGGGCACCTGTAGTCCTTGGGCGCCACCACCGAGTCGTCCTCGTGGTCAGCGGGTGACCTCAGCCCCACGCACTCGTAGTGGAACCACTCCTCGCAGTAGTCGCAGCACAGCATGGGCCGTGCGTCGTCGTAGGGCAGCTGGCACAGGCAGTACAGCTTGGCGTTCTCGCGCAGCGCCTCAAGGTCGCGCTCAACGCGCACCTGGGAAAGGTGAACTTTGTCAAGACACAAAAAATACTGCAATACATACAGGATTTAATTCCCAGTGGTATCTACAAAACAAAAGGGAAAAGAACCATCATTTTTGATGCACAGACGATGGCCTGTAACAGAAAATGAGCAGCTTGTTACTCACATATTTTGTACTCCTTCACCCTGGGAACAGGCAATCATAGGCACCGACCTTCCAGCCCCTTCCTACACACACGCATCCCCACCACCTTCTCTGCACTGTTCCACCTACCTCCAGTGAGTCTGCTATGCGCACCAGCTTCTCAGCCTCCCGCAGCAGCTTGGCGGTAGACTCCGGGGATGTAGCAGACTGGAGCGAGATGGGGGAGGTGGTTGAGCCATTGTGTGGGCAAAACAGGAAACAAGAATTGCACGGTGCCCATTCAAATCTGGAGATGCAGTTGACAGCAGCGGGAAAAAGATGGAGGGCCATTTTGTGCCCGCATTGCATACGATGCGGCGGTTTGCTCACTTGCACGATGCATGTGAGGGTTGCGCTGTGATGATCACATTTATCCCAAGTGCCCACTGCCCAACATGTTGGGCATCCGAGCAACATTGCCCGCTGTGTAAACCCAGCCGGAACTCCTCTGCACAACACCCTTATTACAGCCGGAACTCTGCACAACACCCTTATTGCACCATGTGCACCCCTTCCCGCACCTTGATGCTTGCGATGACCTTCCTGCTTCTGTCCTGCCACGTGCGCGCCTTGGTCAGGCGGTGGTTCAGCGAGGCAGCAGTCTTGTCAGCAGTCATGTCAACGCCAAGCGTCTCGCCCTCCTGCAGAGGGGAAAGGACAACGATGTACAGATAATTGATTGTTTTTTGCAGCTTTAAATGATGAAAATAAAAGCAAACAGTATAATCAAGCAGCCACTTAAACAGCCACATGATATCCCAGAATGAAGGCCACAGACCAGATCACCAACCTGCTCACCAGGCTGTATTGCTGGCATGCATGTGAGCACAACACCAACTACAGGTACGGGGACACACTTACCTTGAGCAGCTTGGTCAGACCCTCCACCGTGTGCTTGTTGTTGGCCGCAGCAGAGGCCGCCTTGGCGTGCCAGCGTGCCACTCGCAGCACCACCAGCAGCCGCTCCACGCAGGGGGAGCAGTCGATTTCAAGCGACAGGGCGGACTTGAGCATCTGGTGGAGCCGCTGGTGGGTGAGCTCGCGCGCGAGGGGTGGTGGGGTGTCGGCCGTGGCCGCGGGTGGGGGGGCGAGGCTGGTGGCGGCGATGTGCGCGTCCACTGCGGCGTTGGTGGCCGCCTGGCAGGTGGGGGGGGGCGGCGGTGGGCGGTGGGGGGATAGTGGGGTGCAAGCACACATTGCGTTCCAAACGCCAGGGAGAAACCCATTTGAGATGTACACAAAAAAAGAAACCGCAAGAGTCCGCATTCATGTGGCAAGCGCATCCAGCATGCCGCATGCTGCATGCGCCATGTGCCATGTAATTGACAGATAGAAACGCAGCATGCACAAAGGGCCCCAGCGACGCACCACAAAGGTGTCGAAGTCGTCCAGCACCCTGCCCAGCGTGGCCTCCTCCTCTACCTCGCAGGGCAGGCCCCTTGCCTGCGCCACCAGCTCAGCAACAGTGTCACGCTCAGGTCGCCGGGTGCGCCGCGTGCGCTGGAGGGAGGCGTCCAGCGGTTCGGAGGTGCCCTGCAGGGGTGAGGGATGGAGAGTCAGCCTGAGTTGGCTACATCGACAGATACCGTACATGCTTGACCGCGGACGAATGCATCCACCGGCAGTAGCCACACGCCATGCACTCCTGTCCAGCACAAGTGTGGGTTGGTACAGCGGTGCACTTTTGGTGAGCAGCAGTAGTAGGGCATGCATCATGCAAAACCAGGCTCCCACCCTTTTCGTTGCCACCCACCTTGATGGCCAGACACACGGGGCACACATACTTCTTCACCGCCTTGGCCTGCGTCTGCGTCATGCCTACGCACTTGAGGTGGTACCACTCGCTGCATGCGTCGCAGTGGATCATGGCGGTGTCCGCGTGGTAGGGCTGCTGGCACACGCAGAACAGGCTGTGCTCGTCATCCGCGTCGCTGCTGCTGCCACCCTCCTCCTCGTACCTGCCCTCAACCTGGGGGGTGGGTAAGGGAAGAGTTTAGGGTTTTGGTTCAGGGTTTGGTTTAAGGGTTTTAGGTTCCACCCTCCTCATTGTACTGCCCTCAACCTAGGGTGGGGGTGGGCATTTGTTGAGAGTTAGGGTCAAAATATTCTTTATACAGCTATGGGCCATGAGTGTACTCCCCGCTGAAGTCATGAGCTGCCTTTGACCTGGTTTGCAAGTTTGAGGCGCAAATCTTGTGCCACGCAAGCACAATTTTCACTCCATAGCAAATTACCCCCCATCTCTCCCCCATTACACGCACCGCCTGTCGGATGGCTGGCTGGTGCATTGCCTTGTCCAGCGGCGCAGCCAGCGCATCCACGCCCCACTCGTATGTGTGGCCCGAGTTGCGCTTGACCACTGCCTTGCGGCACCGCTCCTGCCAGTCCTTCAACTGGGTCATCAGCACCTCAACCTCCTCCTGCAAGGGGGAAGGGCTTGAGCTTCAGGGTGGAGGATTTGAGTGTGAGCGATTGGGGTTTCCCTTACAGAACGTTGAACATAAGCACTATTTGGCTGATCATGTGGAGTGTGCAGTGGGTGGCATGTGAAGGGCCCAGGGTTTTGGGAGCGTCAGGACCTGCCTCTACCTTCTACTTTTAGCTAGAACAACCGATTGGGGCAGAATTCAAACTATGGCGGCGCCCCCATCAAAACACGACATGACCTCACCCTCCACCCGCTGTCACCATGCGCCTCCGTCACTGTCTGGTGCCGCCCACTCAGCCCACCCACCCACCTGCATGTCGCTGACCAGCGGCATGGCCCTGCCCGCCTCGATGAGCGACTTGAGCGCGGTCGCGGGGGTGCGCTTGGGCCCCGGCTGGAGGCACGCCCGCGCCTTGAGCTCCCACCCGTTGAGTGCCTTGAGCGCGTCTGTGAGGCGCTGCAGCCCGGTGAGGCGCAGACCAATGGCCTCGCCCTGCTGGATGTACTGCTGCACCTGCGCGGTGGTGGGGGTTCGGGATTCGCGGTGCTGGTGGTGGTGGTGGGTTGTGGAAATTGCTGGCAGTGGGGATGCAGCAGGCAAATGGATGGCTATTGGAATGACCAAGTGACCATACTTCGAAGCATACATATGTATTCCCATTTTTACTGCAATCAACTAAAAATACATATATCTCCAAATCGCCCTACCCTAAACTCCCTCCCACTTATTCTCACCTGTGAAATGGTGAGCGTGCGCTGCTCCACCGGCTGGCCCGCCTTGCGGCTGGTGAACACGCCATTGATCACATCCTCAAAGGCAGCAGCCTCCTCAAGCAGCTCAGTCAGCAGCTCGTGCAGGTGGTGGTCCACAGGGAGGCCCTCGCAGTCGGAAAACAGCTTCTGGGCCTCAGCCAGGGTGGGCCGCTGGTCGTACTGCGGCAGGAAGGACTGCGGGCGGGGCGCGTTGGGCGCGCGCAGCAGCGGCTGCGGCGGCGGGCTGACGGCGAGCGGCGGCGCATGCGCCTGCGTTTCGCCCTGGTTGGAGGCTTCGGCGGCCTCCCCTTCCGCGTCATGCGCCTCCTCCAGATCGGGTGCGGTGGCGGGCGCGTCTGCCTCTGCCTCCGCGGCGGGTGCCACATCAGCATCGGCGGTGCCAGGTGGCGCAGCCCCGTCGACCTCCATCGGCTGCGCGGCAGCGTCGGCGGCCGGTGCCGCGACATCCACATGGCAGGGTGGCGTGACGGGCGCAGGCGCGGGTGCGGGTGGGTTCTCCTCGTTGAACTTGGCCACCGCTGCCGCGTACGCCTCCCTTGCCTCGCACACCGGGAGGAGGACCGTGCGCATCTTTGCGTTCCAGTCCGACGCACGGATGCGCCTCTCCAGGGCCAGGCACTCGGGGATCTGCACGCCGATGGCCAGGCCCTCCTGCACAGACAGCGCGTGGGTCAGCCTTTAAATGTTAGGTTCAAGGCAAGGGAGCTTAGGTTTTAAGGCATAGTGGTAAGGTTTTGGATGATACTGTTGCTATCACAGCCGTTTGGGAGTGGGTGCACGAACGCAGCTCCAGCTAGATGATGCGCAAGGTATGGTGAGCAAACACTAGGCAGCAAGTGCCCCACATCATGCCCTTCTGATGGGTGCTAATCCAAACCATGCTGCCCATTTTCCCAACCACCATCCTGCCAATTGCAACCCCCCCACCCTCACAGCCCCCACCTTGAGCAAGGCGTGCAGCGCCAGCGGGTCCGCGCCCCCTTCCTCCCCCTCCCCAGTCAGCCGCTCGCAGCGCGCCACCCAGTCTGTGCACTGCTGCCGCTTGCGCCCCAGGTCAGCGGCCTCAGGAATGGCCACCGGCAGCTCCAGGCACGTGTCCAGGAGCGCCTCCAGCGCGTGCAGGTGCGGCTGGGTGGTGTAGTGGACGGGGCCCTTCAGCTGCGGGGGCAAAGGAAAGGGTGAGGGCTTGGAAGGAAACAGGGTGTTTGTTTCAGATAGTACACCCATAGCTCTGATCAGGCGCGCCCTTCAGGATCAGAATATGGCAACCAGGAGCTCGAGGGCACAGCAATGCACATATACCAGGGAAGCAATTGGTGCCATATGCAGTCCAATAATAGCCTGATCTACCCCCACCCAGTCGCACCTGCTGCCGCCCAATCCCCACAGGCGTACAGGCCCCCACCATGGCCGCCGCCTGCTTGCTGGCCGCCTGTGCACCTGTCAGCGCCTTGGTGAGCGCAGCGAGGCGGTCCAGCTTGATGCCCAGGCCCGAGCCCTCGCGCACTAGTTCAGACAGGTGGTCCATGGGGGGCTTGGAGGGCGCGTCGGGGCCAGAGGCGGCCGCCAGGAATGAGGTGGCCTTGGCGTCCCAGGCCTCGGCGGCGTCCACGCGCTGCCTGCGGGTGTGCGAGTGGGTGTGCATGTGTGAGGATGAGTGGGTGGTGGGTGGGCGTGTGTGTGTGAGGCTGTTGCTTTGCTGTATATATTATATACATCTGACATGCCCAGCGTATCCCCAGGTCCCTGTCACCATCCCCACAATGCCTGGCCTGCCAATGCGCTGGTCTCGGCTCGTCGCGGCGCACCCTGCACCCCCTCCCCCACCAGACGCACCCCCCCGATCACCCACTCCCCCCCTCTCACACCCACCTCAGCCTGTCCACCAGCCCCGACCCGCTTGCCCCCATTGCGGGCGCCTCCGCCAGCAGCTCCTGCAGCGAGGACAGGGACAGCTTGGCGTTGGAGGCGCGGTTGGCCGACTCCTCCCACTCGCGGCGCCGGATGTTCAGGCGGAGCTCCTCAACCTGGGGATTTGGGGGGATTTGTGAAAAAACTATTCCCTAAGCCTATGATTCAATCCTTTGCAGATTCAATCATAGGCACTCGGGCAATACACATGTTTGGCGAGACATCCGTGATACAAACAAAATGCACGCCTTTAGTCAAGTATCTCAAGAAGGCTTTCGCATCTGCGAGTGCTTCAGATGGTCACAGCGGCTGCTGTGCAGGTTGCAATGCCACCACGTTGCTCCTGTGCAGGACATGAGCCACTTGCCCCTTCCAGGTGCACAGACACCACCTCAGAACGTCTGAAACCGCACCCACCTCCGGCATGGTCACCGCCAGCCTCAGCCCCGCGTGCAGCACCTCCCGCATGCGCTTCAGGGCGGTGCCGGGTGCGGCCACCTGCGCAGCCACCTCCAGCCACTCCTCGCCCTTCAGCATCAGGGCCTGCAACAGGGGGAAGGGGGGGCTCAGCACATGGCGGAGGGCCTTTGGGCTACGCGTGCACTGATGCACCAAGCCCCAAGCGAGGCAATTATAATGATAATAGGTCCTATCATTATCTTATTGCTCTAACGAGCCGTTTCATTTCCTTTTTTTCAACATTAAATGTGACTGAGAATCGCAGGATTTCAAGGAGACAACCAAGCACCCCACCACAACCCTGACCCCCCCTCCCCGCCACACACCATGACCGTCTCCACCCCCGGCACCAACCCCGGCAGCCCCGCCCCCGCCTCAACCTGACCTCCCCCCCCCCCCCCCCTTACTTCACCTCTACAGATAGTCGACTTATTTTCGTAGCGCTCATTTTCTAACCAGCCCTAAATCCCCACCTTGACCGCCTCCACCTCCGGCACCAGGGCTGGCAGCCCGTCCCCCTCCTCCACCAGCGCCCGCAGCTCCACCAGCTCGGGCTTAAGCAGCAGCGCCTCCTTGCAGGCAGCCTGCCACGACTCAACTCGCTCCAGTGCCGAGGTGAGCGCTGCCAGCTCAGGCACATCCACCTTGAGCTGGGTGGCCTGGGTGCGCAGGCCCTTGAGGTACTCGATCTCAACCTGGGGGTGGATGGGGACGTGGGGGTTTGTGAGTGGGCATATGGGAGTTTGCAAGAAGGGAGGCTTGGTGGTTGTGCAGGGGTTGGTGGCAATGCAGTACGAGCGGGAATCGTCACCACCACCATTGTCAAGCCACCATGCCGGCAGCAGCACCAGCAGCAACGCAGTTTGATCCACCCCCCTGCCGTACGAAGTAAGGTGTAGCATGTACTTCCAGCCACAGCCCTAAAGAGTACAAGGAAATTCCAATGCGCTAACTAATACACATTTTGCATAGAAAATACACATTCTAATATTGCACCCCCCCCCTCACCTGCTCCACCTCCTCAGTCTTCTGCCGCTTCCTTGAGCTCTCCCGCATGGAGGGCACCACCGCACGAATGGCCTCAGCCACCTTGCGCACCCCAGCCAGCTTCTCGCGCAGCGCCTTGGCCTCGGGCAGTGTGAGGGCCACCTTGCTGGACTCGTTCACCAGGCTCTCAAGGGCCTTGAAGTCGACGATGCCCTTCTCGGAGAGCAGCTGCGGGTGGGGGTGGGTGGTGAGGTGATGAGGGTGGTGCAGGGGGGGGTGTTTGAGATACCACGGTTTGAGATCCACGGGGGGTGACAGCAGCACGTGGTGGGTGGTGGGTGTTGTTCTGGTGGGTGGTGTGGCGCAGAAGTGTAATGCTCTTCCCATTCCACACACACCCTCGCCATGTGCAGCAGCGTGAAGTGGTGGTGATCGTGCTGCATGCAGGCCTCGCCCCTCCAAGCAAATCCCTACACCACCCCTGCGCCTTGCTCCTTCGCACTGCTTCCAAACCCTAAACCCAAGACCCAAGATCCACCACCCACCTGCTGCGCCCTGCCCCTCCACGCCAGCCCCGCCTCGTGCAGCAGCCGCAGCTTAGCCAGGCCCTGCGCGTTGGCGGGTGGCGGCTGCCAGCTCAGCACCGGCGTGACCTCCTCAATGGTGGGCTTGGACTTGAGCAGCACCTGGACCTGTGAAAGGGGGGGGGGGGTTGGAGGGTGAGAGGGGCGGTAATGGTTGCGTGAGCGTGTGTGGGCAGGTGGCGGGGTGTGGTGCACGCTGATGAAGTTTTGACCACCCCTAAGTACACATCTATGTATTATCCCACGGCTCCCCCATGTCATGCACCTCCACCTGCTTCACCATCTCCTTTTGAGCTGCGCCACAGCTCAGTGGGTCAGTGCCTGGCGCAGCCGTCCCCCATGCCCCACCCATCACATGGTCTCCCGTCTCCCCCACCCCACCCCACCCCCACCCACACACCCATTCCATCCCTTTCTACATGCACGCATTCCACTCCCCACCTGCGTGACCATCTCCTTGAGCTGTTCCAGCTGGCCCTGTGTGTGGCGCAGCGAGTCCACCACATGACCAGCCCACAGGAACTGCGTCGCCTCCAGCAGGAGCGCATCCACCTCAGCAACACTGCTGCACCCCGCCTCCAGCAACGCGTGCGCCTTTGCCTCCCACGCCTGGCACTGGAACAGCAGGGTCACCTCCCAGGACTCGGCGCTCAGGGGGTCAACCGAGATACCTGCAGGGATGGGATGTTGGCGGGGGATTACTCCTCCTTACAACTTGCACAACGTGAACAACGAGGAATTGCGACTGAATGAGTTCGCAGCATCACAGATCAGATCACCAGCAGCGATCTACATGTCCAAATGTATCCCGGACCCATCAAAGGTCCCCGTGGCAACCCCCTCCAGGTGTGCACCATTGCCTCAGCTTCCCCACCTCCCACCGCCCCCCACACCCACCTGGCGCCGCACCCAGATCTCAGACCCTACCCACTATACATACAGATCCCCGGATCCCACCCTATATGTGCACAGATGCCAAGGTCCCACTGCAGATATGCAGCATTGTAGAAGCCCCTCAACGCAGTCCCGTCCCCCACTTCAGCCAAGTTAGAACCAGGGTCAAGAATCAGCAGTCTAAGGCAAGACCCACCTGGCGCCGCGCTGGCCAGCGGGTGCTGCGAGGTGCTGGCGGGCTGCGACCGCTTGCGCTTGTTGGGCTTGCGGCGCCCATTGCGCACAGGAAGCGCAGCCTCCCCCCCGCTGCCCGGCCTCAACCCCAGCCCAAGCAGGGACCCAGGCTCCGGTGGGGTGGCCTGGGTATCTGGGGCATCATCCACCTCCATCGCATGCTCCTCCCCACCTGCCAGGGCGGCGAGCGAGGCCAGTGCGTCTGCCTCGGGGGTGGTGTCAGTCATGTGGTCCGCGTGGGATGGCTCCTCCTTGACTGCGCTGCCTGGCTCGGCGTTTGTGGTCCCTGCATAAGGTTGGTGCAGGTTTTAATGTTGTCTGGTGATGGTAATGTGCGCTCTAGTTGGTAATGTGCTCTTGTGAAACCAAGCAAGATGCAGCATGATGCAAGCCACATTTCCAGATACAGGCGCATTCTGGACCATTGCGTCCACTCCTTACCCCCTCCTCTGCCACCCCGCATCTGCCGCCACCTCCGCATACAAACCCACCCATGCACCAGCTTGTGCATTTAAGTGGCGATGTAATTCCCGCACACACCCCTGCCCGCATCTGCACACCCCCACCAATTTAACCGTCACCCCTCCCGGGCCCCAAACCGTGCGCATCCCCCTGCCGCCTCCACACCCTCCACACTCCACTTGCATTCTTGCACCCCCCCCCCCCTTGCCCACCCACCTGCCGCGGCGGCCGCCACCTCCGCCTGCAGGTCCTCCAGCGCATCCAGCGGGTGCCGCCACGTGGCGGTGTACTCGGCGCACCCGCACTCGCACAGGTTGCCCACGTGGTGCAGGCATACGTGGCGCTGCGGGTTGCACGCGCAGGTCACCCCGCTCAGGTGCAGCAGCGAGTGGCAGACTGCGCACTCTGGGTCCTCCGCCTCGCCCTCCACCCACCCAGAGGGCTGCGTGACCTGGTGCCAGCTGGTGATGCCTGTGTGGGGTGGGGTGGTTGGGGTGGGGGGACATTAAGGCATTTGCAAATGCATTGCCCTTGGCACCTGAGGCCTACCAATATGTACGCGGTCCTTTAGAATTTGTACTTGAGATCCTAAACACCATGCAGGCCCAAACGGAAAAGGTTAAAATCTCATCGCCCTCCCATTCCTGCACACTAATTCCCCCCATTTCCCAAGTTCCAAGTGTAAAAGTAAATCTGGCTTTGTTGGAAGGATTGTGGCGTTCCTATTCAAACCACTCTCGCATCACATTCACAGGGCCCCACCTGCCGACCAGGCCTTGAACCGCAGCTCCTTCTCCTCGTCCACCATGCGCGCAAGCTCCGGCACCATGTAGTGCAGGGTCACGGGGCTGCGGTCCTCCTGAGCAATCTGCAAAGGGTGTGGGGCATTACTTCAGAATTTCAGACTGCTTAAGCCCTATGCATTTATTTCATGATTGCTGGAATGCATGCATGTACCTGATAACTACGGGCCTCAATGTTGAGCACAGAAACCTTGCTGCAGTCCCACTGCATCCATGCATGCATGCCCCATACACCCACCCTTTGGCCAATGCCCCTCACACTTTGCCTGCCCATCCGCACCCCATGCACCCCCCCAGCCCATTCCCCCCTCCATGGCCCTCCCACTTGACGCCCTACCTTGATGATCAGCGCCTCATGCGACAGCACCGAGGGCTTGCGGAAATTGCGGTAGCGCTCCAGCGAGGCGCCCCCGAACCGCAGCCAGTCAGCGGGCGCAAAGTTGACTGCCTCGGCGCAGTTGACACCGTGGTTGAAGCCGCCGTGGTAGGAGCTGGGGAAGGTCACGATGAACTGGCCCTCCTCCTACGCGGGCAGCGAGAGAGTGATTTTGAGTGGAAGGTGGGTCAAACATGATGGATGTGGAGACAGTTGGCATGGGATGCGCAGGTACGCTTGCATGTGAGAATGCGTGAAAGTAAGGTGCAACCCCTGTCCACCACCCAATAATGTCCAGCTATTTTGGTGTGAGAATGATAAATATTACCGCAGTCAGCTAATTGAGTAGGCTTAGCTGGCTTTATTTGATAAAAATGTCAGCAATTTCAATTTAAAATCAGCAATTTCAATTTCCATTTAACGCAATTCCAGGCCCCCCATTTGCACCCCACCTGCACCGCTGTGTAGACCGGCACGCCGTGCTGCTGCAGCACCGCGGGCGACAGCATGGTGACCAGCTGGAACAGCAGGTCGGGCTGCGCGCTGAAGTGCGCGGGCAGGGCCGCCTTGAACGCCTCTTCAAACTGGTGAGAGGCGGTGGAGGGGGCGGCGTACCAGCGCTTGGGCTCGCCCCAGTGGTGGTAGTTGACCGAGTAGAACATGTGGTCCTCTATGTGCCAGCAGAAGCTGGAGAAGCACATGCCGATGTACATCCAGGGCACGATCACGCCTGGGGATGGCGGGAAATGGGTGAATAGGTAGGTGATTTGGCGCCTTGCTTCATGTGCGAGGACACTGGTTGAGGAAGTGCTGCAGTGTGACTAGGAGCCAGCCTCAGAGGCTGGTCGCTCCTACAAGCTTTCCTGCCATACTTGGCTAAAAGCCCATTGGGCACAGAGGCCCGAGGGTCGGGCTCCAGCGTTCATCTTGTGTGTGCCGCACCTTTATTTTTGGAAATTTTCCAGGTGAAGCTAAGTGCAGTCTATTTTGTACTTAATATCATGACCCAGCAATGATCTCAGATCACGCCAACAGCTGGTAACAGCCAGTATCAAGCCTGAAGTGCTTGGCGCCGTGTGAGCAAAGCTGGCTGCAAACCTGCTGTACACTGCTGGTATGCATGTAACTCACCAACCAAAACTGTGCTGTTATTTTCATCCCTACCTGGTATGGCGTCAGTCTCATGGCGCAGCATGCTGGAGTGGAGCCCGTCCAGCTTGGGGAAGTTGTTGACGTTCCACTTGTGGGTGGCGTAGGGGTCGTCGCTTGTGGCTGCGAGGGGGAAGCCGCTGCCCACCTGGCTGGTCTCCAGGTCAGCGCCATACAGAACCTCGCAGGGGTCGGTGCCGTCCTCCACGATGCGCCAAAACTCCGCCTCCAGCTCATCCCAGGTGACCTGAGAAAGGGGTTCAGTTGAACAACTGGGGACTGCGGGGCAGAGCACCCTGAATAACTGTTCACCCTGGCGGGGATGGTGGTGGGACCCTCACACTTTCAGGATTCAACAAGGCCTGCCAAGACAGACCTGGGTTGTGCAAGCTGTGCAGGGGTGACTGGTAACCCAGCTGCAGTGCTGCAACAGTATGGGACTAACTAGCTGAGTGGTTAAAGAGGTAAATGAAGTGGATTGTCTTGCAAAGGGGTGCAGAGAGGTGGTGGACGTGAAGGTGTTGTTGAGCTTCACAGAGGCAGGTTGGGCTTGAAAACTTTTAGCAGGTTCTAGAAGACTGTGGCTACGCAAGAGTATGGTATGTACTGGGCAATCCCCGTGGTGGAGAAGGCCCAGCAGAGCACTAGGTTCAGGGATTTGCCTAGCTGGATGTCAGATGATGCCGGTTCGTTGTACACACACCTTTCTGGCCTTTCCATCGCCACCAAACCAGTTCCTCTTGAACGCCTGGGCCTGCTTCTGGAACTCCTCCAGCGAGAGCTCGCCCCCATCGCGAAACGCGAAGCCGTCCGAGTCTGCTGCGAGGCACAGTGGGCACACCCACTCGCCGTCCGGCACGGTCTCCAGCGGTGGGGAGAGGCAGAACAGGTGGCAGCCCCTGTCACAGCGGTCGCACAGCAGGATCTTGTCCTCGTGTTGGCCCCCGCCACACAGCTCGCACACCAGCGAGTTGATGTTGTCAGGGATGCGGTAGCCTGCCAGGCGAGCCACAGACGCAGCGGCCACCAGGCTCTCTGCACCGTCAGCCGTCTGCAGCAGCTCCTCAACCTTGTAAACAGGAAACAAAAGATGGGTCAGCAAGCGGTGCGTGGCATCGTGCAGTGGGTTGCCACAATCGGACATGGGTACGGTGGCCACCGAGACATCGGCCAAGGCCAGTGCAAGGGCAGGCAGCTCCAAGGCAGTGGAAAAACACCTTACTGCAACCCTGTGTACTTGGTTGGACGAAATAAGGACAGCACACGGCCTGTGATTGCCCGCAGAGCCTCACGCCGGCACCAGGTTACTGGGCAGGGCAGGACAGGCATGGGTGATGCAACAGCTGCAGACTCACCTTTGTCTCGATCGACTGCTCTGGGGGTGGAGCCGGTGCTGAGCGTTCCAGGCCCAACATAGCCTCTAGAATCTCCGCAGCTTCAGCCACATCCTCCTCGTTATCGGCCACTGGGTCGGTCATGCTCTCCAGAGCTTGGGCAGCGTTGAGTGCTGCACCTGTGTGCTCACCCATCCCATCGCTGACTTCTGGCTTGTAGGGCTGCTTGTCTTCCCCCGAGAGGAAGTGGCTGACGTCTAGTCCTTGCCTTCTTGCCTCGCAGTACTGCTCGTAGTCCCAGAGGTGCTTCTGGTAGGTTTGCCTGAGCACATAGGCTGCGTTGCCGGTCTTGTCTTGAATCTGCAACAGCACACACAACAAGGAGGTATAAGGCAAGCTGGCAGGCAGGCAAGCCACAGAAGCTCTAAAACACTGCAGCAGCGTCAATGGCAGCTCCTGTGCCCCACCACCAGCCTGTGTGCAAAACAAAACACTCATCACACCTGCAGATTGCGCGCCACATCCTTCCAGGCCTTGTCTTCTGTGACCTTGTCATAGCCTCCTTTCTTCTCCACCACCCGGAAAAGCTTGACCAGGTCGATGTCCTGACTGCAGTAGACTGGGTTCCTCTTGTAGGACTTGCCCTGGGAGGCCAGGAAGCCGTTGTAGTCTTCCAAGAAAGCCCTGACAGCATGGCCAGAGTGGGCCTTCTCCTGCAGCTCGTGCACCGATTGTATCCTGGTCCTGAACCGGAAGCTGGCCTTATCTATGGCAAAGGGAGGCTTCCAGCTGGCTGGTGGTACAATCTTGCATATGCCGTAGGGCTCTGCCTCCTCTCGTATCGCAGCGATGTAGGCCAGGGGGTCCTTGAACTCTTCCTCATTGGGTCTGAATTCAGGCGCAGAGGCTAAGCCAAGAGGCTCTCCCCTGGCTGGCTTGGCTGGTGCCGGCATCGCAGGTAAGTGCTGTGCAGATCAGCACGGCTGCACTATGGGGTTCTGTCCACACAACAGGACACAGCCCGTGGCATCCTGGTCATGTGTTGCAAGGGGTCAGCCACAAGGTGGCACTGACTGAAGTTCTGGTTTGACAGCACTTGGGGTTGCGTGCGCACAAGGGCAAGTAACGATCTCAAGATTACGATGAAACGTAAGTTGCCAGTTATAGCGTTGGCAAGCACCTCGCTCGTGTTAAACCACATCGCTGAAAACAGCCGACTCGTGCCTTGTAAAACGGCGGGAAAGAGCCGCAGCCCACCTCTTCAGGTGGACTGCGGTCAGGGGGACGAAAGAGGCACTGGAAACGAGGAGGCTGGTCATTAAATTTCAAAAAGCCCTTAAATCGATTTCAATTGAGATTAATGATACAGTGTTGGGAGAGGGGGCCCCCTGTATACACAACGAATCTGCTTCACCACGAGTGCCAGAGTGAGTCACCAAGAGCTTGCAATGCCATGCAAGAAACTAGAAGCACCTTGACGGGGTTTCAAAGTGTAATTCAGCAACATAATTCTGAATCAGCTGCCGCTGCAGCAAAGGGCAGACATCCGAGTAAGGCAACTATTGGGCCATGGGTGACCCTCCCTTTTATAAGGTAGCCTGCACGCATGGCTGCCTAGAGCACAACCCAGTCAGAGAGTATGTTACAACCCTGTGCATCTTGGACCAGGAGTCATTCCATCCTGTTCAAGTGTACCCGCCCAGGCTGAGCACAGGACCTGGCCGCTGATACAGCTACCCCAGTGAATATCCATCTGGACTGCATGTGCCTGTGCCTCAACAGTTACACCACACTAATCGTATGTACCTTACTCCAAATTGTGGTCACATAAATAATAAAGTAGCTTGACACGTGAAAACGCCAGGGGCGGGAAAGATGTTGCCAAGCATTGTGTGTGGCCTCACCTCAGTACGTGCAAAGATGACTACTGCGGGATATCTGGCTATGCTGCTACAGCTCTAGAAAATGCACTCAGAACTGCCTAACTAAAACAAAGGTGTGGTACTGCTATAATCCCGCGGGTTGTCGCCAGCCGAGGTGACTCTTGTCTACCCTATCAAGCCCCCGCTGGAATGAGTACCGTAACCAGCTGCAGTGCCGCAACCCACTGCTGCATCAAGCCCCTCCTTGCCCCAACCCCGCCCAAAACTTCCAAGTGGCTCTTCATGGTGATTGGGGTAATCCCTCGCTTGCCTGCAGGTGCCACACAGCCCTCAGTGAGCATCCAAGTCAGCACAAGGCAGGGACCTGTAGGTGATGACCAGGACCCTTCCCGCAGTCCTGAGTAACCCAACATGGAAGCACAAATTGCTCCAAATGCCTGCAACCATGTGCAACCCACACACAACTGTCACCCAGCATCCACGCGCTCTGAATCGCACCTTTTCTCACTCCCAGCCCCCCGCCGTAAGCTCCACAGGCCTGGGTGGGTGCCTTGGAGAGACCCAAATTGGCATCGGCTAGCTCTGCCGTGCGTACCCCCCGCGCCAGTCGACGCCAGCACTCGCGGCGCCAGTGGCCCCATGCCAGGAGGACCACATGACCAGCCCCCTTGCATGCGCGGTGCGCAGGCAGCTTTACCCTGACCTCCTTGCTGAGGTGCCGATGGTGGAGAGTAGGGCGCCTGGTGCTGTGCTGTGCAGCCCCGCTTATGCACTTATTAGGGCATCGATAATAAATGGGAAAAAGGAAAATCCTACTAACTGCAGCAGTACCACTAAACTCAACAACACTGTCCCCGACCAGATAACCCCCGAAAACAAGCACATGCGCCGAACATCTCTCACACTCTCACAACTGCTTTCAACAACTGGGCCCCTACCAGCAAACCAAAGCAACACCCACCCTTGGTGTCCCCTTCCCACTCCCATTCCCGAACCACACTCATCCCATTCCCATCACACCCATTCCTTATTCCAACATTCGAGCATTTGGATGATCTCCAGTGGCAGGATCGGCAGCATCAGGGGATTAGCACAAATCAACAAAATCGGCGCGCCCGCCCAGACCCCTGGACCCAACAGGCTTGCGCTGCTTCGCATCTACTTTGGAGGGGCCGGTGGGCTCATCTGGCTGGCAGGCTTCAAAGAGATCCCGTGCATCAAGACTTGGTGGAGGGTCATCCACTGGGGGCGGCTGCGTGCCCTGGCTTTGGGCAAGGATGGCTGTTGCAAGGGAGAGGTGGGGTTCGTGGGCGTGTTATCCTGCCGGGGGCGTATCGGATGATTAGGTGGTACAATCCGCAACAAGCAGAAAGGCCTCACCCTACCCATCAACCACGTAGTAGTTGAGTAGCATGAGGCCCTCCTGGTTGTTGGGGATTATGGCAAGTTTCAATCAGGGGGTTAATAATATCATATCAACCCAACACATGGCGTCTACTTTGGGCAATGGGGTCTCCTGGTCTGGACCTGGGAGGTCCTCTGCGGGGGGAGGGGGGTATGTAGGTGTGAGGCCAATTTATAGGTACTTGCTTAAATAGCAAGCATTTCGGCAATGCAGCCATATGAGCAATCAGCCATTGAACAGTGTTTTGCTGGTTGCCTAAAGGGGGCGGGAAGAGGGGGGGAGGGGTGGTGGATTTGTTTCATGATTTAAACAAACGAGTAGGATTGTAGACCTTGCTGACCCTTGATAGATGAAGTTGAGAAGGAATATATCCACAACTCTTAAGCATACATGAGTATGACTAGAGCGAGTTGCACGCGCGTGCTTCGTCGCTCCCCTTGGGAGTTGTTAGACGGGCTTCATGTAACTATTTTTCTTTTCTGCATTTTGGTGGTGCAACATGTACAGTCTCGATTAGGTAAGGAATGAAGGGAAGGCAATTGTGCAAATGCCTTTGTTTCCCACTTTTGGTCCAAGGAATGGGGCATTAAAACTCACCCAGCAATCGGTTGAACCCGCTGCTACTCTGTGACAGGGGGGGGCCCTCCGACCCCGCTGACTTGCTGGCTCCAACACCCACAGGCGGAAGCGCAACCTGCGCACCAGGTGGACGTGGGCAGATGGCAAATAAAAATTTACACGAGGATGAATTTCATTTTAATTTTCTAGTCAATAGCCAAACCCATAAGATGTACTTTTCGTTAAATATTTTAGAAGATGTTTTTCTCTTTTTATCAACCCGGACAGGCTGTATAGCACCATGTATGTGCTGCTACACACCATGCATGCAACCCAGGTGCTAAGTGCGCACGGTCCCCCGCATAGTTAGGCCAAACCCAGCTGATGCGGGCGAGCGCAAGCCCCATCAGCCACACAAGCGAGCAGTGGATTTCCAACCAACCTCTGCAGTTTGCTGCCCTGTGAGCACTGGAACAAGCAGCGCCAGGACAAAACAGCTTGACTGAGCCTGCGTAAAGCTGGCTGCTGATCTGGCTGTCTTTTATATAATGCATGCCCATTGATCACAATTCCAGGTACAGGTGGAAATGAAAAGCTAACCTCAACAGCACGATAAGAAGTGGTAAATTAGGTGATGGCGAGGGTTGTTGCTGGAAGGCCCGCCTGTGATTGACAGCTGTAGGTGCAGCTACCGTTTGGAAAGCAACACCAGCAAACGCAGATACCTAATCCCCCCACCTCATCGTGCGGGAGGTTGTTTTCCAGCGGCCCACCCCCATCCCCATCCCCGTCCAGCAGCCGCGCCAGGCCCCTGGCTGGGTTGACTGGTGGTTTGGGGGGCGCGCTGGCCGCTACCACCTGCTTCACCTTGCCCAGCACCCGGTTCTTCAGAGCTAGGACCTCTGGGTTGTCGTCGGGGTGGGTGGAGCCTGTAGAGGGTTCAAGGTTTAGGATTTAGGGGTTTGGACATGGAAACAATGGATGCTGATACATGTCAGATACATACTAAAAGCTCTAGGCAAGTCACACCTTGCATCTATGCACTAAATAAAGAAATATATAAGCTCTAGGCACGACAGGCTGGACATGAACATTGACGTCAAAGTCAAGACTTGGGGGGTATTGCTGCGCGCCCGGGAATATAACACCCCCTGCCAGACCCACCTACAATATTGCCTGCCCTGTCAACATACACCTCCATCTGCTCCCACAGCTCCTTCTCGCTCAGCGCATCGGCCGGGGCAGCGCGCTTGTGCGAGGGAGTCTGCGGTGGCGCACACGCGCTCACAATCACAGTCACAGTAGTTTCAAGGCGTGCACAGCGCTGTGCCAGTGTTGAGGCCTCGGCGCCTCCCAGCAGGCACAGGAGGAGCAGGGCCACATGGGGTAAAGGGGGGGAAATGTAAAGCAACACAGCACAGAGTGCTAGCATAGTATCTGGCTGCTCCATTGGAATGCATGTAAGCAAGTAAGTTCGTGTATTAATGCTAGCTGTTGGTTCCTCAGTGTACCCCTGTCTAGCACGTGATTTACTAGCATTTCTACAAGTGGGTATCAATTATCACTGGATTTCTGTAGCAAGCATTTATCCGGGGTATGCTAAAACTCAGTGCACCCCAGCCTCCACCATGTGCTGCCAATGAACGCACCGCCAGCTGTGCGCCTGCCCGCTTGGCCCCTGCGTGTGGCTCCCTCCTGGTGGTCCCCTCAGGGTACCACACACCGGGCTGCACGCTCTCCTTGGTCAGCGGAAGGCCCCATTGGGCGGGGTCCAGCCCTGCGCAAGCAACGATGCAGGGTTTGGTGCAGACAGTGGGTCGGTGTGTTGTACACTCAGCGAAGGCTTGGTGCAGTGCAGAGGTCCACAGGGTCTGGTGAATGATGGCCCACCATCATTTTTTTTTACTTGGCCACCTGTGACCCTTTTGGAGTCCTTGTAGGGGTCCATGTAGGGTTTGGGTCAGCTTTGCGTGCACCACCACCCAGCAGCTGCCTGGGCAGGCGTTGAGGGTCTTAGGGTTTCCTTTCAAGGGTTCTTAAAGGCTGTGCGCACCTAGCTTGGTGAGCTTTGCGGGCACCACCACCCAGCTCCTGCCTGGGTCCCTGTTGGCCACTTTGGAGGCACGGTGCTCGCTGATGGGCCGACCAGCCGCCCACGTGAACAGCTCTGCAGTGGGGCAAGGGTTTAGGGCTGTGGCAGCTAGGGTTTTGGGGTCCCGCAAGCACACACTGCAGCAGCTACCCTGGGTAATCCTGACCATTTCACTGAATAGCTTGTTTGCTCAGTGTTACAGCTTTTAGATGGGTACATACCACCCGCATGAACATCTATGAGTTGACACGTCGCAAACCTGTACACCTAAGAGTGGTACCTGACAGGTACTTGGTCCACCCCCCGTCCTGCACCCCCCACACCGGCTGCGGCGCGCCCTCCCCCAGCGTGAGGTCCAGGTACCCCCTGATCTGCTTCTCGGTGATCTTGTTGCTGCCCCCGCCCTCGTCAGGCCCCGTGATGATGTTGCACTGCGACTGGGGCAGCAGCTTGACCATTATCCGGGTGAGCTGGCGCATCTCGTCCATGGGCCCCCGCCGCTTGGCCTTGCTCTTGAACCGGGGCGAGTTGCCACCCTCCGAGGAATCCTCCTGGTGGTGCTCCTGGTGGTGCTCCTGGTGGTGGTGTTCCTGGTGGTGGTGTTGATGGTGGTGGTGGTGGTGGTGTTGATGGTGGGGAGCCTCCGGGGTTCGATGCTCTCCATAGCAGTTGGCCACTGGCACACCGGCACGGTCACCCAGGCCCGCATTCTGGGTCACCAGCGGTCCCACCACCGACGGGAGGCGGTCCTGTTGCGTGAGGGTGAGGTCCAGGCCTTGCTGCAGCACTGTCAAGTCTGGGTGGGGTATGTCTGGCTGGTACTGGGAAACCGGCTGCTGGGAGTCTCCAGGGAAGGCTTGGCTGGTGCCGACTATTTGCTGAGTCAAGGATACCAAGGGAGGGTCCTCGGACTGCAAGCTGTTGGGCTTATCTAGATCGGGCAGCTGGAGCTGGCCTGCTATGATATCAGAGAGCTGTGATAGGCCCAGTGTGCCAGGGTCACCGTAACTCCCGTGTAAACGGGCCATGGCGCCTAGTCGATAGGAGCAGAACCTCGAGAGTTCTGGGTGTCCAGAAGGAAAGCATGCGCCGTGCTGAAGGGCTGCTCAAGGGGTGAGCATGGACGGGGGTGATGAGGTGATGCAGTCAAAGCACACAGTTTCAAGAGAATGGGCTGGGCGTCTGCCTACACTGCTGTAAGCCGATGTGACGGGGAGCAACGAACTGCGTTCGTGGAAAACAAGGCGTTGTAACGAAGTGGTGGTCGGACTGACTTGCTAAAAGGTTTGGGCCACTTTTGTTACAAATTCACGCGATTTTTCAAACTTTCACATTTATTTTAATTAATCCAATTGATTTTCTGAGGGTACAGTGACCATAGTGGATGGGCTTGGGTTGGCATCTGCTGCCAGCTGTGCAGCAGCAGTAACTCAACACTATCTTAAAAAAACGTGGGCAAAGCGGTCTAGCTGCTCAAGGCAGAAAAATACCCTGTAAAAAACCCTTGCGAGCTGGATGCTGTGACCTTGCCAGCCCACCTCAAAAGAGTCTGCCCGTCATGACTGGTCACAACTGAAACAAGATGTAACACCGGTGGTTGCTGTGAGCATCATCAACTGTGGAGCTGCGCCACTTCTACTGTGTTCTAATGACTGATAACGTATCCCAAACAAGCAGGATTGCCTGATCAACAAGTGCAGTACCATCTACCCACGCCGAACTGCTTGTAACCCTCAAATCACCCACTCGCCTTACGTGCGGTCATCAAGTTCAGCCAACAATTGCAAGTGCTAGTACCAAACAGGGAGTACCTGCTGTCCTGCTTTCCCGGGAATCGAAACTGCATGCTAAAAAAATGACTCCGGGACAGCTGCTGTCCCGGGCATCTACAAAGTACAGAACGAGTGAAAAATGTGCACAGAAGGTACACTGGCTGTCAGGGATACCATTACACTGGACCAATAAGATATGATAGCAAGGAGTAGGAAACAACAAGGGACATCACTGAGCACTCCATGGACCTTCAAAATCTGGTGCCTGCAAAAACTACAGCTTGAGATAAACACGCTGACCAGCAACATACAGTAAAAGATACAGACCGACCCAGAATCTGAGGGAGACAAGCATATTGGGGTATCCTCTAGGAGTCCAGCGCCCAGACACTAGCAATTCTCACGCTGTTAGTGTCCTAGGAACTCCTTACGCAGCTTTGCGTCTGCCCGTTGGAGCAGCTCAGCGGCATCCTTGGACTCCTGTGAGGCCTTGAGGTCCCCCCGCTCCAGCTCGCCCAGGTCCTTGCGCAGCGTGCAGTCGGAGGGAAGCGGGTGGGGCGCCTGGTGCCACTCGGATGGGACATCCTCCATGTACGTCCAGTATCTGGGGGAAAGGAGAGTGAAGGTGAAGTCAGATGGCAGAGGGTAGTGTTCTTGGTGCCACTCGGCAGGGACATCCCGCACATACACCCAGCACATAGAGGGGGGGACGGAACCATTCACATCAAGAAATTGGGGCAGCCACATCCATCATACCCTGCAGACATGGGACTCCCGAGCGCCCACTTCAACCCTGTGCCCATGCATGCTTACACCTCATGTCCCCGCCCACCTTTTGCCATCCCAATCTAGGTGCGACAGCCAGTTGCCCCTGCACTCCGACAGCGCCGGCTCCCCGTTTGGCCCTTCAAAGGTCGATGGCTCGCTGACGGAGGTGCGGCTGAGCAGGGTGGATCCCAGGATGGACTTGACACCAGCCTTGCCAAACAACGACTGCAAGGACATGGTGGCTGGGGGTCATGGGGTGTGTGTGGTGGGCGCGGGTTGGTGGGAGGTGGGGCCCTCATACATGGCAAGCTGTTGCAAGTGATTACTCAGTAGACCCTTTCAGTAGCACACCTTGGGTTTGCTTGCCCCGTTGAGCGTGGGCGCCTCGCATCTGTAAATGCACCCCGACATGGCGTCAGGCCGCTGCAGCAGCCAGTTGTCCACAGCGCCCTCCACCTTGCCAAAGGTGACGTCGCACGCCAGGTTGTTCCGCCTGTCTACAAAGTGCGCGGCCCCCGTCACCTCCCCCCGAGGGGCGCTGGTGTAGAGCAGCCCTGCGCGCAGGGATTGTGGGTGAAGTTGGTTGCGGTTGCGGGTGGGGTGTGGGTGATGGGGTGTGGGTTGTGCTGGCCATATATTCAGGCTGGCAGCTCGTGCCATGGGCCAGAGCTGGCTAGACAGCAACAGCACAGCCAGTGGTAATGACAACATGGGATGCTGATGGATACACCCTGGCTGGGCTGTGATTATGGTGGGGCTGTGGACCTTTCCATGCCATGCTATGTACAGCAGCACCGCCTCTGCTGCAGCCTCGCACCCCCCATTGCGCCCCACATGGGCATGATGGACACCATGGGTAGCCCGCTGTGCTGGCCATTCAACCTGTACTCCACTGTCCCATGAACCCATTGCTATGCCCCTCGGCTCGGTGTTTTGGCAGAGGTTTTGGTGGGGCATGGTGTTACCTCGCAAGTAGTTGGAAGGGTAGGTCATCTCTATGCAGCCGCCATCCGCAAACTGCACCCGCCGCCCCCCTCTGTTGTATGTCTTCAGGTTGTTCCCCTTGTAGGAGATCTCAGGCTGCTGGACTCCAGTGAACACCCACAGGTTGTCTGCGAGCGGGGACGGTTCAGTTGTCACCCAGTGCGCCATGGGTGGTGGCGGCAGAGTGCGTAACCTGCTACAACTCCCAGACGTACCCTCGTTGATCCAAAGTGTTTGCGCGAGAGCGGCAGCTCACCTAGGGCCTGCGCGGGCATGCAACTGGCAAGCATGCTTTGACATGGGGATCCATGTTGGTAATGCAGGTGCGAGGGGTCTGCAACTGGTATACAGTTATTCTTTAAAATCAATGTGAATTAACCCCCAAGGGATTAAACGTAATTTAATACGGTTCAACATATAATCTTCATCCCATGTGAGGCCCATGCTGCACGCACCAGGCCCCACCATCTCGAATGTACAATGTATTATACATATTTAATTTAAGACATCTCGATTAAAATCCCCATCCCAGTCCGCACATACCTGGCCCCACCATCTCAAACGCCGAGACAGGCGGGTGGTGGCTGACTTGCTCCATGTACAGCCTGGTGCCATCGCCCAGTTGCGCCTGCCACGTCTCGCCCAGTATGGGGTTGAAGGGCTTGCTCCAGGTGGCAAACACAAGGTGCGCGCCGGCCAAGAAGAAGGTGACCGTGCGCCGCATGCGCTCCACCGGGTCTTTGGCCAGGGCAGCCTCGGTGAGGTACCTGGGCGACACACGGTGTAGGGTTTAGGGTTTACGGGCGATCACTTGATCATCTGAATCCTAAACCCTGAACCCTGCACACATAAACCCCGAATGCATATCTGTGCAATAGATAATCCATGTGGAGTTGGTTATCTGATACCCCTATATTCTATATGCTAATCCATAGGTTACAAGTATGCAGTGCACCTTTGAACTACCACTTGAGACTAAATTCAATTATTTCAAACTGAACACTGGCTTACGCCACATCCATCAGAAGCGAACAACAACCCAGCAACAACTTACTGTGGATAGACCCACACGTCCGCCACCTTCTGCAGGTAGCTCCTGGGCTCAAACATCTTCACCGGCAAGGACACGCTCATGATGTTGAGCTTGCCCATCATGAGGTTCCGGCCCATTTGCGTCACCAGGCCCAATATAGCGCTGCGCAAGCCACAATAACAACACTCAAGGCACACGTCAACTTTAAGCTGTTCAAGCTGGTGTGTGTGCCCGTTGCCCCAGTGTGGACTATACGCGACTGTTGTAATGTGCCATAGATGAAGTTCATTATTCAAATTAAATATTTATCATCCATCCACAAAGGCAGTTTATACTAATAGTTTCAAGGGTTGCGTGTAAAATGTTCACATTAAGATGATTTCCAGCCATTTTGGCCAAGTGCAGTGCAATGCCTATAGAGAAGCGCATGCTGTTCCTGGCAGGGCCAGCACTGCCCAGCAAATGGCGGCCTAGAGGAATGTTCCACCGATAACAACCATAGCGCCCCTGCCAGCTAGCATATGCAACTCGCAACAGTGCTGGCACATTGGCCAACTATCACAGCTCAGGAAGCGATACCCAAAGCCTAGGGATGGCAATGCACACCCGCCAAATCATACAGACCGAAATTTACTCCAAGTATGTGGCAACGGTACCTGCGCTGTCGCTCCAACAGTTCTTTGTCATTGAAAGCCAGTCCCCCCTCCTCGTGAGCATCCTCGTGCAGGAATGCCTGCGACAGGTCAGGATTCACTGCAGTTGGCAGATGCAGAACAGGCTGAACACCTTTAAAACAATTTTCTAGGCGGAATTTGCGCACGGCCTGTCAGCTGCCCCACTCTAACTAGGAGCCAGGCTCTCCAAACAGTACTGGTACCAGGGTTGTGACCTGTTGCTGCAGGGTTGCACTGGTTTTCTTCTTCTGAAGAGTTGACTAGGCTTGCACCTCAGTTGGCAGTGCAATTTGTGCTGCAGCGAGGCTCCTATGACAGGAACCCAACGAGGCTCTGTCGTGAAAGCCCCTTGATGCAGAGCACATACTGAAACCAACGAATGCACAGAGGCTGTGTGGCCCAAGCAGGCATTGCTTCACTGGGAGCTATCAGAAACCAAGTGACCAGCTGAACTGACCCTGAGCTTGGCTTCCCGAGCACGGTAACCCTGGTCCCTTTTAATTAACCCTGCCGAAACAGCCTGCGAGGTTGCATATGCATGCTTTGCAGTTCATTGCTCATACGCCATAGGGATGACGACTCACCTCATGTGCGTCTGAGAACTCGTGCTCTAGACTATCTACCAAGCCTGCCATGTCGGGCCACCAGCACCAGATTCCTCAGGTCTTGCAGACGAGCGTCACTGCATTTCCAACCGCTCCTGCCCTGGGGGTACAGCAGCGACCTGCTAGCATGCTACAGTGATTGTCGCTGGACCTAGCACAAACCTAGCACAAACCCGGGTGTTTCGCAAGAGGTGGCTTCAAGCGAAAATAAGCCTCGTAACCGCTTCGTCATCTTACTTGAAGACATTGGCGGGTAGGGGGGGTTAGCTCAAACAGGTGAAAACCATGCTTTAAAAACTAATTTGTTTTTCCTTCTTGACCAATGCAAAGCATGCGTTTTGCTGCACTTCAAGTTTTTGATTACTATTAGCCTAGCCTGTAACTATTAGGCTAGCCTGTTTGGGGAACCAAAAGGGCATTGCATGCTTTGCAGGGCAGAGATTGGCAGCGCAAGGCGCAGTCCCACCGGGACAAAGTTTTTTGTAGCAAAAGCAGCTGAAAAAACCTTTGGTTACAAGCTTCACAGCCCGGTGAAACCCCCACTGTCTATTTGGCCCACAAAAGGCAATCTCTTGCATTGGAGAAACCCTAACACAAGGGTTGAGCACCACGCGACGCAGTATAAGCGACGATAAACATCCTTAATGTGCACTGCGCCACAATGCACTGCATGCACCAACCTCTTGAAACAGGTGCAATGTACATGTGTACGTACCACACTCACACTCAGCAACTCATCAGGCAACAACAGCACACTCGCAAACAGGCTGCCTGCTTAGGCCTCGCATGCCATGCGTCAACCACCAGCCATTTCCTGTCCACCGCTGGCGCCCCATATCTATCACAAAATAGCACAATGCACTTTAAGACACGCATTAGAAAGCGCAAACACAGGGACCTAGGAGTAGGTGACAACGTTCCGCCCCTCCACACTGACTTTGGCCGCCCGCTCCACCTTGCCCCGCTTGTCAAGGTTGTTCAGCTTCTTGAACACCTTGCCCTTGGAGTTGTCCTTCTTGGGCGCCTTCTCGTCCATCCGCGCCTTGCTGGTGGGGCGCCGGCTGTAGTCCAGCCTGGCCGCCTCGGGGATGCGCGCATGCCACCTGATGGTCTCAGCAGCCTTCTTGGCGCTCTCAGGGTCGTCCTCGCCTGCCTGCTGGCCCTTGCGGGCAGACGCGCCGCCAGAGCGAGGCTCCTGCAGCAGGCACCACCGCGTCACTACTGGCTGGACAAGCAATCAAGCTGATCCACAGTACTGGTTTATAGAATACCGTACTTATCGGCGCAAGGGGCTAATCCCAGACTGGGGATTCACCTAACGTGATGGGTATGCTTATGATGCTGGAAAGCCGTGCGAATGAGAGAAGGCCCACCATGTGCAAGCATAATACACTGAATTGTACCCTGCTACACTGGAGTGCATGGCGTAAACGTTGGGCCAGGAAGCCCTTGCCCTAAACCCTAAACCCTAAGCAAGGGCTTGCGCCACCGTACCGGCTGGTCATAGTCGTCCGCGTTCTGCCCGCCCTGCTTGTACTGCTCAAAGATGGGCCGGCTCCACTTGTGCACCAGCTCCGTGGCTGCCTTGCGGTTCACCTTGAGCTCATCCGGCAGCTTGGACAGGAATAGCACCAGGGTGCCGATGCCCGAGTTCTTGAGCATCTCCATGTTGTCAAGCACGTTGATGGGCAGCTGGTTGAGCAGCTTCAGCACGTAGGACCTGACCTTGATGTTGGGCAGGTTGCCGTCCGGGGTCAGCTCGAGCCACGCCTTGAGGGTGCCCAGCAGGCCCCCGGATAGGAAGTCCTCGTGCAGGTTCTGCTGCGACATCATGTTCTCAACCTCAGAAAGCATCTTCAGCTTGTAAATGGCTGGCGTGCCCTGCTGCACCGCCTCAAAGTCCTGCTCCGCCGCGGCCTCCATCTTGGCCAGGAACTGCTCGACGACTCGCCGCGACTCCTCCATAGACCGCTCAAACTTCTTCTTCTTTTTCCCCTTGAGCAGCTGCTCGATCTCGTCTGTCTCCTCCACTGCTTCGTCAAGGGCAACGGGGCCCGTGCCATCCTCCCTTTCCTCCTCCTCCTCCTCCTCCTCTTCTTCAACCTCCTCCCCATCTCCTTCTACACCTGCACAGCCATGAGGGCCAGGTGGGTTGCAGGCGGGGCACAAGCATGGTGGTAATCTGTACCAGTTTCAGGAGGGCCTGTGTCGCTGGCATCTATTTGCAGGGCAGTTTCAACTTGATTTGCTGGAGTGCACCCTATTGCCAGTACTATTATGCACGAAATGGAGGCACGGGGTCGGCTAAAGAGGCGACCTCGATACACTGCAGGTAGGTACTCAGGCTGTCGGCTATTACCTGCTTCGTCATACAGCGCTGCTGGCTGTTCCTCCCCTTCCTCCTGCTCTGCATCGTACACAGGAGCTGCTTCTGCGTACTCCGCCTGCTCCTGATCCTCCACAACCCCTGTGGCTTCCTCGTACTCTTCTTCCTCGCCCTCGTCCGCCTCTGGCCTGGGCCTTTTGGAACCCACTTGCTGCACCTCGGGTACCTGTACACAACCAGTGGATTCAACGGTGGACGGGTGTGCTACATGGGCTGCAATGTAAAAGCACTTGCTGGCAGAAGTAGTGGAACCATATGCATGCATATATGCATGCCTTACCAGTTCCTCCTCCTCGTCAGAATCCTCGAACAGCTCAGCTCGGAGACGAGCCCTGTCCACAGCCTGATATAAAAATGGGTATTAGTCAGGACAGTGTCAAGGGTCAGGCAAGGCGGGGTGGTAGAACACCACGGGTCGGCTACCTGAACAGGAGCATCGTCGATCGCGTCCGCCATCGCGTGCTTTACCTCTGTGGTGCACTTTTAGTAGTGCAACCCTTTAGACAGCTGTGTTTGTGGCTGCTTTGTCAACTCTCTTGCGGTGCTTCACTGCAATGCACGCGTGCTTGAAAGGTGAAAGCCAACCGCACGTAAAGCCAGCAAGTAGTGTGTGTTTGGGGAAGAGAGAAGAGTGAACCTATAACCTGTTGTAGACTGGTATTGCTGCAGTATTTATATATCTATTGCTCCCAACAAACTTTTTGGGCAGCACATACTCACACTGCCTGCGGGCCATAAAACAAGTGCAGCTGCTATTAATAAAGCCGTGGCGCGCACCAACCCTGCTCAACCCGTTGTTTGATGTCCACTGCGCCTGATTGTGGCTGTTGCTTGGGATTGGGACATATACACGCGCCCTCCCCGGCCATCCTCCGTATGCATGCATAAGGGCTGTGCTATATGCATGCATACGCCCATCGTGATAACCTTGCGACTCCAACCTCTGCAATAGCTATTGCGTGCATGTGCGTGTTACGCATTGACTGCGTATTTTGCAGCAAGCATGCAACCTGTCCCTGTTCAAGACAAGTTGCAATTGGTAAATGACGACTGCAAGAAAGTATGCATGCCAGACTTGCAACGACCGTTCGCGAACGTTGGAGATGCTGTGGACCGACTGCTTCCGTACCACGTAAGTACATTTTTGCAGCAACCCATACCCCACACTGTGATGAACCAACCACGTTCGCAAGCAGTGCATGGCAAGCATAGCAGGTCCCAGTTGGTGAATTATGTGTACTTGCAGGCAAATAGGACCTGGTGCCATCGGTAACTCTGTGGGTGACACACATATGTCACACATGCTTCCCCTGATCCATGCTAGTACACTGAACACCGGCTGGCCTTGGCGCAGATTTTCCTGGGGTTCGACACACATGAAGCGGACATAGAGCTTGCCATGGTGACTGACGGCTCAACGCTGACTGGCAGCAGCAGCGACGCCTGGCAAGAGCTGTTCACCAAACGGAAGATCGCGTACAAGCAGCAGGGGAAGGCGCTGAGGGAGCGGCTGTCGAAGATGCAGGAGCAGCACAGTCAGATAGACAGGAGCGCTGTGGAGGAGGAGTACGTGTTGGAAAAGTATTTGCTGCAGCAGGAGGGCCTGCAGAACAGGGAGCCACAAGTGCCCAAATAGCAGCACGGCCCATTGGCGTACACCCAGGACTGCTTGCAGCTGCGTGTGAGGGCTTTGCCTTGGCGAAGGAGGGGCTGTGGGCACACCCTAATCAGTTGCGACAGGCGGCGCTTCACATGCTCCAACTCTAGGCCCTGTGGATTGCAGGTGGTGCAGCCACACTGGGAGGCATGTGCTGGTCTGTGTCACCATAGCAGCGGTTATAGAGTGGGCTTCACCATTTCGTTGATCATGCTGTGTTATAAACAGAAGTGGCAGCACTGCACTTTCCACGTTGTTAAGCTAGTGCAGCTTTGCAAGGCTGGAAACGTTGATCTTTTTCTGTGAAATGGCTGCAAGAATTGTATGCGAGTGCAGTGGCAAGTGGGGAGCTTTCTTGACTCCCAGGCTCAATTGAGTGTAACACCGAGTATGGCAAGGTGATGTGCGTAGTGCATGGCACAGAGGCAGCAGCACGCAGCACCAACCATACTGGTTTGCTTTTTGGTACTTTGTTTGCCGGTGACTATTACAGGAAACGTGCGCTATGCCATGGACAGTGCTGTGCAATGTAGACATGCATCGCCACACCAAACAGCAAGCTGTGGCCAGAGTGGCTGCTGGCCGTTGACCGTTGTACACAAAGCGAGTTCTCGTCGCCTCGGTATCTGGGATATTTGTGAACTTTTTGCCCAAAAGCTGCCCCACAAGTGCCAAAGTGCGTGGTAGACAGCCAAAAAGGTGAATAGCTGTAGTAGGCTTTTCCCTGCAGACTGGGCGTGCTGCAACCGGAGATCACGTCTTCTCGGCCACAATGACCACTTTTTGGGTCAGCTCCACTGCCCCGTCATCGCACGGGCTGGTGTGGACGAATGCCGTGCCGCCAAGTGGCTGATTTGGTTGGGGGATAAAACACTGAAACCTAACAGAGCAATTTTCTGGTCTGTCCACTGGCTCGCCGCCCTGTAAATCTACTATTGGTTTTGGCTTCCAGCGCTCAAGAAACACGTATGAACGCTGTTCCACAACCTTCTGCGCATCTTGGCGGCCGTTTGTTGTGTACCCAGCAGCCAATTGGACGTTTAATGCCTCGGAAACAGTGACGTTTGCCCCCCTGTGACCTGCGAGTGCATGCTGGTGGCACCATGCCGATCCCAGAGCGGTTTAAAACGCCGGTGACCCTGATTACTGGGTTCCTGGGGGCGGGGAAAACCACGCTAGTGAACCACATTCTGCTGGAGAAGGCCGGGAGGAGGGTGGCTGTGATAGAGAACGAGTTTGGCGAGGTCAACATCGACAAAACCCTAGGTGGGTGCTGCTTGCATCGGTTTGGCCTGTGTGGCCTGTGGTAGAATCGACGCGGGGCAGCAGCGGGAGGTGTGTGAGGGAGAGGGCAGTCAGCACACAATCAAGTTTAAACCGATTTGGCGTTGTGGCAGTCTGCCCTGCAGCTTCTGACGAGCGTTGCACCCGTGCAGTGTCGGAGAACCTTATTGAGAAGGAGGACCTGGTGTCCCTGGAGAACGGCTGTGTGTGCTGCTCCCTGCGCAGCGACATCGTGCGGGCGTTGGCGGAGTTGGAGTCCAGGGCAAAGACTAACGGCCAGCAGTTTGATGCGGTGCTGCTGGAGACGACGGGGCTGGCTGACCCGGGCCCAGTGGCGTTTACTTTCTTTGCCAACGCCTGGATAGGCTCAAAGTACCGGCTTGACAGCATCCTGTGAGTAAAGCTGCCACCTTTTCGGTCCCATGTTGTAGGCCGCGCTATTGTGTGTTTACTCACTACTATCGCTTTGCGCAGGTGTATCGTGGATTGCCAGCACATATTGCAGGTAAGGAGGTGGCCTGGGTTTCATATTTGAATCTGCTCCTGGCCTTGCTCCCGACACCTGCTGTCCCCCGCGTCGCACCTTTGTGTGCCAACAACTTTTTCGCCTCGTGCAGCACTTGGAAGAGGACAGCAAGTCCACTAGCAGGGAGATCAACGAGGCGGTGAACCAGATTGCCTTTGCGGACACCATCCTGCTCAACAAAGTCGACCTGGTGACAGAGGACGAGCTGCTCAGGGTGAAGGAGGCCGTGAATATCATCAACGTCACTGCTTCAGTGATCGAGTGCCAGCTGAACGATGACGCAAAGGCTCCCGGCTGGGACAAGCTGATGGGCGTCAACTCGTTCTCAATTGAGCGGGCACTGCAGGTGGGTGTACAAGTCTAGAGGTGGTCAAATACACAGTGGGTGTTCAAACCAAAGGTTCAGGCACAGTGCAAAGCTGAAACCAGAAAGCAGGGCATAATGGGGTCCTACCCTGTGTGCTTTCCTTGTATTGGGTAAAGAAGGTGACACCAATTTCTGTGCGCAGGTTGACCCAACCTTCCTGGACTCTGACTCGGAGGTCAGTGACTTGAGCGATATAGAGCTAGCGGAGCGCAGGCGGACAGCCGCGGGGCCAGCCAACCCCAGCACCTTTGGTGAGAAGCGGGGGAGGGACGAGGAGGAGGCTGGTAGCAGCGGATTTGCAGGCGCCGGCGCCATGGAACTGAAGCAGGTATGTGCAGAGGCAGTGCAGCCTGAGCTTTGCAACATTCAGTAAGCTGCAATTGAGCTGCACGCGCGCACCCACCGCCATGCACCATGCTCAGAGTCGTGGTTGTGGTTTGCAGAGGGAACGGGCACCCAAGCGCCGACGAAAGAGGATGCACGACTTGTCGGGTGTGTGTTCAGTGGGCATCAGTGCGCGGGGGCCGCTGGACAAGTACAGGTTCAACTCCTTCATGCGGGACTTGCTGGCGGAGAAGGCGAGGGACATTCTGCGCAGCAAGGGGGTGCTGTGTGTGAAGGTACGGTAACACTGGCACAACACTCAGGTCCGTCCCCTGTGCTGTAGAATATTGGGATCATGCTGGCAAGGAGGTTGGGATTCCAGGATTTTCAAGCAAATGTGCGGGAGCTGACGCCTGGGCATCTACTTGTGTTGCAGGGGCAAGAAAAGACCAAGTTTGTGTTCCAAGGGGTCCACGAGACGATATGCTTTGGGCCTGCAGCGCAGGATTGGGGGGAGTCAGAGCAGCCCATCAGCCAAATTGTCTTCATCGGCCGCAACTTGCAGCACAATGTGAGTGCTGTGCACCGGGGGTATAGCCAAAGTGCATTTGCACTACGGCACAGCACTGGCACCCATGTATCGGCTTCCGTGTGCGCACAGCAAGTTGCCTCCAAATCACTAATGGTTCTGCACTGCATACTGCAGTATTCTATCTCTTCGCTGATGTCTATGCTCAGCGTTGCCCAGTGGTCTGGTGCTTGGGGAGTACATGGTAGCACCTCTTTGCATGGGAGTCAAAGGCTAATACACGTGTGTGTTGTGCAGGACCTGGTGGAAGGGTTCAGGTCTTGCGTCTGGACGCCGCTGCCTGACGGCTGGTCCGAAGTGCTTGACACTCGCACTGGCCAGCCGTACTACGTGAACGGGGAGACGGGGGTCAAGCAGTGGGATCGACCTGTGTTTGCGTGTGCAATGGTAAGTCCAAGCTGGATGCACTCCCTAACAGGATCCTGCCTGGTTCTGTACTGTGGGGGTGCCGTTGGTCTGTGACTGTGTGGGTGCCGGTGGTCTACAGTAACTGTTGGGGGCACAGCTGTGTGCGTAGGCTGCCTGTTTGTGCACTGGAGTGGTGCGCATGTATGTTCAAGCAAAGCTTGGCCAAGACGTTCGTGGCAGACACCTTGCACTCGAGTCTGATACCTTTGTACCGCCAGTACTGAGCACTTGGTTTGCGTGGTGCAGGTTACAAGCACCGAGACCTCAACGCAGCAGGTCCGGCCGCACCGGGGGCAGGCAGCCAACTGAAGTGCCACGACGCTGTTACAGGCAGCACGAGGGCTCTTTCAGTCAGGCTGAGGGCAGCGTGGCAACATGCTGCTCAGTGGCATCTGGCGAGGGGCCCGCACTTGCAAACTCTGGGAACGGTGCTTTTTGGGCCTGTTTGCCGCTCCTCCACTGTACAACGAATGGCCTTGTTGGCATACTTCACTACAGAGTTGTAGCTGACTGTAGATTTGAACACAAACGCATATGCATAGCAGCGCACACTCAGAGATATACGTGCTTCCTCGGTTATACTCTTTCCTTTTGGGTACCTAAATGTAGGTACATTGATCATTGTGAAGTCTTTAACGTTCCAGGTCCCCAAACCCCTCGCTACGGGTTGTGTTTTGTCAGTGCCATCAATTTCCTCCACCACACCTTGGAAGCACCTGTTTTAGCAACTTTCTTTCTTGCCACTTCAAAGTTTCGTGTTTTCTTGCTTGCACAAGGCAATCGCTGCACTTGTCAGGTGTAGTTTAAAGGTGGATTTTGGTATCGACGTTGTGGGTCTCACATCAGTGCACCATATGCAACCACAGTGACTGGCCGCAAGCGGTGGCGGCCTGGCTCGTATGCTCGCAAGGCGTGGTTTTGCGACGACAACTTCACTTTTTCATTGATACAGTGGCGGCGCTGCATACCAGGCTGCAGGCTTTCCTGATTTGTTAGTCCAGTTTTTATTATGCCTTGGTTGGGCTTGAATGGTTGCCACCTTTTGGCTTTGCAGAGTGCACACACAGGATCATGTCCTCTCGGATATAGCTGCAGCTGTATAGAGGAAAAGCAAAGTAGCAAGTGCCTTGGTGTATGCACCTGGTTGCTCAGTTGTAAGCTTCTTGTTATTCGATATGCCTCCTCCATTGTATTGCTGGCTGCTAACCAGTAGTGACTTGCAAAAGTGCTTGCACGGCCAGCAGGGATCCATGGGGGGCAAGGCTATCAGAATGGTGCACGGGTTTGGAACTTGCCAACATGCACAGGCACTGTGCAGTTGGGGGCGATGCTTGCTTGTTTGGAGTTGTGCCATGCCATCGGCGTCTTCGTGCCTGGGTAACACACATTATGAGTTCAAGTGAGTGCAGTACGCTTCAGAAGAGCACTCGGGTGTTTTGGGCGGCATTTGGGCATGTCCCTACGGGTGATGTAATAATAATGCACCTCCTAAACTTCAGCCCACTTCAGACAGTCTTATATGGGCATGCAGCCCATCAACCTGCAAACGTACGTTACACAACTCGAGCCCTGTGTCGAACGTGAACTAGGACCGTGAGAGCGTTGTGGCAGAACTCTGGGGTCGCCCTGGTATATGCATGCATTGTTGCCAGTGTTGTGATTGGTTGCTACCAGACCTTTGAGCATACGGGCGAAGAGACAGCACTGATTCCACAAAATTTCGACTTGGTTGCGCCAACATGGAAGTGCGCCCCGACTTGCACCCGGCAGGCCTTCCTGAAACGGAGTTCATCGACGATGTTGCCAAGTACCTCGAAGGTGCGTGGGTAACTGAAGTTGGGTTATGCATTCGGTTGTTGTTTCCGTGGACTTTGGGGTGCTATCGTTGGATTACTTGTAGGCAAAACAGTAGAAGACGCACTGGCTGGTTTGCAACAGCACCACAACGTGTACAAGAACGTGGAAAGCCAGCTGCTACAGAAGCGGCAAAAGTACCTGTTAAAGCACCCTGAGCTGAAACGGACGTTGACAGCTGTGAACATGCTGATATCCAAGTGTGGAGAAGGCCAAGAGGTGCGGCAGTTCAGGCATCTCCCCGCATGTTGTTTCATAGCAATGTGGCTCTGACCCCCCACATGCCTGCAGAGCTGGTTTGGACCCACAGTTCACATTGCATAGTGCATGTGAGGGCCACCCCTTCTGTACATCTTGTTCTCGGCGGGCAAGCAACCCTGTTAGCAGCAGAGTGCCTTGGCGAAAGCCCTGGTAGTGAGCCCTGGTTGTTGGTGCTTGGCAGGTGTCAGTGGACTTCAACCTATCAGACAACATCCTGGGGCAAGCTACCTTGAGAAACGTGACCACAGTGAACTTGTGGCTGGGTGCAAACGTGATGCTGGAGTACCCAGTCGAAGAAGCACAAGTGCTGCTGGTATGTGGGCCCGGTGCTCCTGTGCCCATGCCCATGCTGTGTCATTCTAATATCCTGCCACTGGCTTGTTTACCGAAGCTGTGGATATTGCAACTGCAGGAGGCCAACTTGAAAACATGCGAGGAGACCTTGGCTAGGAACCAGGAACAGTATGAGTACATTCTGGACTGCATCACAACCACGCAGGTAGGCAGCAGTTTTGTGCACCAAGTTCGACTGCTTCTCAGGCACTTCTTGTCAAACTGCCGTATGAGCCTTCTGCACTGGTGCAGGTCAACCTGTCGCGGCTGTACAACTATGACGTGATGAAGCGCAAGGAGCAAAAAACGTCAAGCTGATCAGGGGAACCCCATCAACATGACCAGGCGTCATGATGCTGCGAGCAGTCATGCTGCA
This sequence comes from Heterotrichella gracilis, assembly GCA_032358255.1. Lineage (NCBI taxonomy): Eukaryota > Xanthophyceae > Tribonematales > Xanthonemataceae > Heterotrichella > Heterotrichella gracilis. Next base: position 91,083 of record JAULBX010030264.1, read on the forward strand.
TACAGCAGTGCTTTGGACTTGGAAAACAGCGCAAACATACAAGAAAGATGGAACTCGTAGTGAGTGGATTCAAGCTTCAAATCTCTGGCAGCAGTGGCTGGCCATGCAGGACAACTGCCACACCTGGGACAGCCTGTGTGCTCCACAACCATTTCTGTCATGCCCTGCATCGCCCGACAGGTCACGGCCCTGCCAGGTGTGGTGTGCCTTCCAGCTTGAAATGAGATCCAGCCTGCAAGCAGCATCAGCACTGGCAGCAAATGGACACTGACGCTGCGAGATGGGGTGTTGCATCCAGCTTGAAAAGCAGACCCAGCTTCAAAGCAGCATCAGCGCGGGCAGTGGTAGTTGGAAACGCAAACATTTGCACTGCTGGGGGGTTGGCCCGAGTCTTGCGCCGCACAGTTGCAACTGCGGTTGACAGGCATGCATAATTGCTTCATCGATGGGATCCCTTTGAAACACCTTCCATGCGTCAAGTGTAGGTAGTCACGTGACACTGTGGAGGTTGTGCCTTTTCCGCCATGCTGCTGATCTGTGTATGACATTGTCACACCCAAGGCGCTTTTTGAGCCAATCGATCAGGTCTGGCTCATGAGCTGCAGCGTTGCTGTGTAACAATGACAGGCGATTACTGGCCATTGGTCGTCATCATATGCCAACGGCATGGCCCATTGGCAACTACTGCATGATGCAGCGACTTGTCACGGCCAAGTGACACACCGAGGGACCAACATGCATGGGGCAAGCGTCGCACCAGTGCAGCATCGAGTTTCGTCATCATGGCAGCCCCTCACAAGTAATCCACCATTTGCGAGATGCCCAGCATTTGCGAGATGCCCAGCATTTTCCATTGTGCGGCTCGATAGGAAATGATAATCAGTAGATTACAGCTGAAACTTACTAATGTGGGAACAGCAACTGTACATACCTGCTAGTCCAGCAGTGTGAACAAGTGCACCCAAGTTTTCTACACCCGTCACTGTGCATGCGCGCTGCAAACCAGCAGGACACTATGCGATCAATAGTAAGACAGCGCCGCGTTTGATCAAACAAATTGCAGTGCCGTTGCAATAGACTGTCAACAGATAGAGCTACGGCGAATGGTAAATAGAATGATGCTATAGGCCAAACTGGATCTGAATCAGATAGAAAATGTGTGCCACTAGGCTAGAACTAGTCCCTTGATGGAGGGTATGCGGTGGCCGACTGTAGGCCTGTGAAACTGCACGAGGCAGGCTGCACAAGGGAAAGCGCCGCGCATGGCAATGTGCTGCACCCGCTTCCCCATTGTGAACCACAGTAGGCAGGGTCAATAAAGTTGAAGTGAAGTTTCCTCGCCCCATGCAAGCTGCTAGGAAATAACTGGTTAAGTCAGCAACCCATGCAAATGAAAGCGAGGACCAACGACTGTGCTCCTTGAGCAAGGGAATCAGGCCTATAGATGTGTGCAAAAAACAGTGGGAGAATAGGTGTGTATACAAGAGTAGACTGATCACGTCTAAAGCCAATTCATAACATGGTTTAAACCCATATCGGGCTGTTGAAATGGAAATTGCAGCAGTAATTATGATGTATGGATTACGGGTAATGATGTTGAAAGACCACATGCCAGACTGGCAAGAACTGGCCAAATGCCTACAGAAAAAACACCCTGCAAAGGAATGCGTTGCAATGGAAACACATTAAAGAAAACTGCACCTTCCCACCTCCCCTGCGGAACCCCGATTCCACCTCCCTACACCCTCACTGGCTGAAGGGGCTGGGCCGCGGGTTCCCCGTCCTGGGCCCAGGCGCAGCCCATGACTTTGCCCTGTCCGCATGCTCATTCCCCCCCTGCTGACCTGGCGCCGCCCTGGATCCATCCCGGGGAGCCGCCCGCTTCTGCACAGTGTAGGAGATCTGCATGGACCCCGACTTGGTGTGCCCAATGTCTGTGGCGATGTCATACAGCTGGGACACCGCGTGGGTGGAGGAGCCCAGGCGGTTGAACTTGGTTGCTGCGGCCTCCAGCAGGCTCTCTGCCATGAGCTCCACGTCGATGCTGTCCACGGGCATGCTGCTGCGGGAGGAGACGGAGGAGATGTTGGACTCCACGCGGGAGACGGCCTGCGGGGGATGGGAGAGGCTGGGGTAAGAAATGTGGCAATACTAAAAATAAATGATGTACACAAGATTATCTCCAATTTAGTTAGTGTGAGTTAGCTTTCATTGAGTTGAAGTTGGGCAGGGATTATGCACCAGGGCAGTAAACCCCAGTGCTTGCCCTGAAAGCCTGGTGCAGCTGCGAGCTGTTAAAACCCTAACCCTAGGGGTCAACACCAGTGGCGGCCACGCCGAGCGCAGCGCAACAGGTAGGGTGCGGGATGGGGTGGACACCGTGAACCAGACAGGGATGGCGACGGAGCTGTTGAATGTGGGATGGGATCTGAGACACCATGTGAATTTCACTGCACAGGCAGGGGTGGGGTGCGTACCGGGCTCAGGTTCATGGGCAGCTGGAAGGACACCTTCCGGCTGGGGCGGGTGGTAAACTGCGCCGCCGCCGCGGCCGCCGCCCCAGCTGCCGCCTCAGCTGCCGCCCTTGCTGCCGCAGCCTGCCGCTGCTCGGCTGTTTGGGAGGCCCGGGTGGGGGCGCCGCCCTGCGGCCCCATCCAATCGGGGCGGCTGGCGGCAAAGGGGCTTGGCTTCCACACCTTGGCGGGGACAGTCGGCTGTGGGGGTGGGGGGGCGGGGGCTGCGGTGGGGGGCGGGGACTCCCCCGCGGGCTGGTCATCGGTGGGGATCATCAGGCTTGGCGCTGCTGCGGCGCCCATCCAGGGGCTGATGCGCAGACCCTCCTCGGGGTCCGGCCCGGCAGTGGGCACCGGCGCCGCCACCGCGGGCTGCGGGTGCCGCACCACTGCCGCGGTTGGGGGCGGGGCGCCGGTGGCGGGCGGGGCCGGCGGCATCATCCGGGGGGGATGTGGCCCCGGGAGGTTGGTGGCGCTCATGCGGCGTATGAACATGGCGGCCTCCTTGGTCTCCGGGATCTTGTCCAGCTCCCCCGATGCGATGGAGCTCTTCATGCTTGCGCCAATGATGATGGAGTTCTTGATGGCGCCCATGTCCTCGCTAGCGGCGGAGCCCATGGAAATTGATCGGAGCATATCCAGGCCGCCTGCAGAGCCCTGGCGGGCGCCCTGGGGTGTGTGTGCGTTGAGCGCCATGGGTGGCGCGCCCAGGGGGGCGTCGGGGGGAAATGGCATGGCGCCGCCCCCGCTGGACACCCTGAGAGGGGCCATCCCCGGGAAACCTCCAAGCTGCGGCAGGGCCCTGCGCCCGGCCCCTGATCCAACCTTTTGCAGGGATCGCAGCGGGGATTCCGTCATGGGTGGCGCCTCCCTGGCGCCCCTTGGCTGCTGCCCTGGGTAGCCCCTTGGGGGCTGATCGCGGCCGTGGGTGAAGGGGAGGGAATGGGCAGGGGGGGTGGCGGCCAGCTTGGGGTCTGTCTCCTGATCCGGCTGCGCCATGTTGCTTTCGTGGAGCATGTGTGAGAACACCAGGAGCAAGGTGTAGAGGGTCATGACTGCTGCGCCCACCCAGATGACGATGTTGCCCAGCGCAAAGCTGCCGTAAGTCATGCAGTTCATGTCTGCGAGAAAGCATGAACAGAAATCAATAAAATGGTTTTCCTTGGAAAACGTATGGCAAAATGTGAAATGACTTTTTAACAGAATTGTAGATTGGTACATGTTGAAACCCACAAACAACTTACACCAGTTTTACCAATTTGATGATATGAAATGTCTGGGTTTGAGTTACTTCAGTTTCAGGGTTACGCACGCACCGTTGCAGTCTGTCCACTGCGCGATGACGGTCCAAATCCCCGCGCACCCCGCCTCCTGCCAGCCCACCAGGATCCACACGCACCAGCCAAGGTGCATCAGCAGCTCCATGGCCATGACTATCCACCTGGGGCGCAAGGGGGGACACAGTAGGGTCAGCAGTGCTATGGTGGGGCACAGGGGGGACACAATAGGGTTAGCACCGATGTGGTTAGTACTGCCCTGGCGATGCGGCAGGGGCAACTCTGCCATAGAGGGAAACTGACATTTGAAAGGCACTCACCATGCCTTGCTCCCCTGCCGCCACCACTACTGTCGCAGCGGTTATTGCAACCGCAAAACAATTTCAACTATAGCTGCAATATAACAGTTGGTGGTGATCCCGCCTCCCCGGTGCACTCACCATGTCTTGTTCCCCTGCGGCGCCTTCATGGCCTTCCTGAATGTCCATTGCCAGCTCAGCAGCGTGGATATGAGCCCCACCCCACAGCTGGCAGCGGAGTAGATGAGTGGCCAGGGGGTGCCGTCAGTGGGGTGGTCCAGGTAGCTGGGGGGACAAGGGGGGAGGGTCAGTGCCAAGTATATCGGAGGGTGGGGAGGAGGGAGAGTGGGTGGACCAGGTAGCTGCAGCGAAGAGTGCCAGCGGCAACAAGGGACCCAAGATAAAAGTGCATCCCACACTGATTATCAAACCCTGAGACTAAAGAGCCCCACCATGCAGGAGGCCCATGACTCGCATGGTGGACAACGCCACACTTCCTAACATATCCTGCTAGCGAACCAGCCAAGTATGATGAACCATACACATTGAACTGTACATGATGCAACCGTACTCGATGGGGCCAACAACCCTAGCCCCGCCCTGTGACTCACATGATGAGGAAGGCTGCCGCATTCCACAGCAGTCCGCAGGCCGACACGATGTAGAGTATGATGAGGCACGTCACGATGCCGCGCACTTCCCTGCTGCCTGTGCGCCCCGCCTTGAGGTCCATCTCGAAGAAATCCACACCCAGGCCCTTCTTCTCGTTGCTGTCCTTCCGCAGCTGTGGGGCAGCAAGGGTGGGATCCAAAGTCAGTACACAGATATGATGAATTTGACCCAACAATTTGACCCAACAAAAAAATCCAACATCCTTTTTGCAACCAAACACCTGCCAAGAAGAACAGCCTTTGCAAATACACTGTTCAAAGTGCGTCCGGCCGTAGGTGTCTGAAGCCAACCCTTCACATATGCATACCTGGGCCCTTACACTGCACATGTGCTCCTGCACCCACACTCAAACACTACCGTACTAGTGAGGACCCATTGCGCACCTTCAAAAAACCGAATTAATATTGCCACTGCGCACCCTATTGCTCACCACAAACCTATTTAATATTGCCACTGCGCACCCCACTGCGCACCCTAAAATTGCAACTAATATTGCCACTGCGCACCCTTCTGCGCACCCTTCTGCGCACCCTTCTGCGCACCCTTCATACTGCATTTATTACTAGCTGCAGTGCCACCCCGCAGCCTGCAGCGTGAGGGCCCCCTAGGTATGCAGGTAATTATCACCAACCCCACACAGTGCGCGCACTGCTTAGCACTGCCAGGGATAAAATACCACCTCTCAAACCCTAATCATTTAATGCTTTTACAACATATATATTGTGTTTCCTGGGGACTATGCTGCCTTATGCACCCATTTGCAAAGGAGTTTTGGTTCTTTTTTTGCCAAGAGGGAAAATAATTTCTTACCTGCCAAGTTACAGGCTATGTGCATGCAAGCCACAAACAGGTGCAGATCTACGTACATCGTGTCAGACTAGGTGCAGTGTCGTACCTTCGTCGGTAGCTACTTAAGTGCACCACGATACCCCAGGCATGCCTTTCCGACACTAGGGTGCAGTATCGTACGTTCAACGGCGCGGAAAGCCGAGGCCTCGTTAAGTAAGCCCGAACTTCAAATATTGGCCACAATCTATCACTGATAGATAGCTATTTGGAATAATTTCGACACTGCGCAGATCTCTGCTCAGGCCGGAAAAAATTATATAATTATGACTGCGCAGGCATATTTTAATTATTTATGAGCAATGGGCCCTCACTAGTACGGTATCCCCACATGTTCCTAAATCCCACGCCCGACCCTGCACCCGCTGCGCACCTGCACCCATGTCCCAGGCCCCTTGTGATATGTGTTGACCTCGATGATGTGGTCCAGCGCTGCCTTGCTCCACCCAGACTTCTTGATGGTGAAGCCTGCGTTGCTGTCCGCACCGCGGCCCACAGGCGTGTCGCCCCATGGGCTGGGCCCTTCCGCAGCCTTGGGGGGAGGCTCCGCGAATCCCACGCGCGGCTGCAGGGGCAGGGTAAATGGTAAGCAGGTGGGCTCAGGAATGGCACTCAATTGCCACCATGCCCTGCCATGGGTGCTTCCTCAGGGTGTGGTCAAGTGGCGCTGTGCCGCAGTGCCTGTGAAGGGTTTAGGGTTTGGGGTTCGGCAAGGAAGGGGGACACGTGTGGAGTGCACAATAGGCTCTACTGCAAGCATGCACCACAGTGGGGAGGTCCAGGTTTAGGGTTTTAAGGTTATCCCTCGGCACAGGCATCAGCGTACCTTTGACGCTGCCAGGGGTGCTCCCACTGCGGCTGCACTCCTTGAGAAGGGGGTGGCCTTAAGGTGGGTGAAGGACGCTGGCCTGGCTGCTGGCTTGTCTGCCTCCGGAATGGTGAGAGAGATGCTGACCTCTTGCAAGGAGCCTGGGGTGGGTGCATGTGTGAGTGGCTGTCTGGAGGTGGGTGGGTGGGTGGGTGTATTGTGTGCACATGGGCAGGCCACTACACTTGTGTCTCTTTCTCAAGCAGAGTTGGTTGACAAACAGCCCACATACTAGCCGAGGTTCGGCCGTGTGCATTCCACTGTCCTCCAATAGGCAACCCACGTATGTCAACAAAAAACGCAGTGCGTGGTACTGCCTCCATGCCACCCACTGTCCCGCCATACGGCACTGCTATGCCCTAACTGTGTCACTTCAGGCTGGGCGGGTATTGGTCTCAGGTAAAAACCAATGAAATATCCCCAGGCCGCTGCGTACCTTCGCTCTGTGCGTCCTCCTCAGGCGGGCCCCTAGCGCCATGGGAGGCATGGGGGGTAGGGCGTACAGGCTCGGCCATGCTGCGCTGGACAGCCACGGCAGCTGCGGCCTCCAGGTTTCCGGAAACACGTGCAGCGAACGGGGAGGCCCTCGCCTTGTTCACCCGTGCAACCGACTGGGTGATCTTGCTGCCCAAAGACATTGCCGGCCCGATTCCCGCCTCCTGGGGTTGTGGGGCACCTGCTGAATACGATGACGATGGCTTTGGCTGTACGGACCCACGAGGCTGTGCTTCTGAGCTCTCGCCATCGGAGCCAAGATCCACTACGGATAGCGCGTCCAGGGAAGCCGCGCTGCGCTCCATTGGGTTACCCGTCTAGAACGATGATAACACCCACTTAGGGCGGGCCGCTGACTGCCATGGCGGGGGCGATGCCGTCTGTTTCAGCAACCGATGTACAGCTACAGGTGGGTCCCAAAGTGTTCACACTGCGTACAGGTGTGGTGGAGATACGTTATGGGCGTTCTAGAGAACAAGCTTTGCTCTCGTTGTTTCTCCAGAGAGACTTTGGTGCACCCATGTTTGAGGCTCGCGCCAAAACCCTACTCCCACACGCAGGCAGTCGAGCCAGCCCTCTGCACTTTTGCAGGGCTGGCACGGACCAAGTCGGCGGGCTGTCGGATAACTTACGTCACATCCGTACCGCGCACCGGATCATTGAAAACGTGTCCGGTACAGGTGGCCGGATGTCTTACGTCATTTCCCTCCTCGACGACTTTTGGCGGGCAACCCTAATCTAGGGTACTGCCCCGTCAAACCCTAAACTAGGTTGTAAAGTACCCAGCTTTTTGGAAGGATTCAACCCTTTTACAGTGTTGAAGGTGCGTTCTGTTGCAACGCCTTGCATTGTACTCAGGCAACCACAAGCCACAGCTGAGACCAAAAGGACCAAGTAGAGTTTGGCCCCCTCGAGTGCAAGCTGCCAGTCTGAACCATCGTGCGCATGCACCACACCCAAGGTTTGCAAAGTTGCTTAAAGAGCAAAAAACCCACATGCAAATCCTAATTGTGTGTGGTTCATTCCATTGTCATTGGTAACATGCCCGCTGAAGTGAACAATACCCACCCATACAGTGACTGTAAAAGATACAGTGAAATTTCAAGGCATTCCAAGCCGACAACGGCTTATTACCAAAACCCACCCAAAAACAGTTCGATAGAATAACCTTTGTGCTGCACTGGCAAGATTCATCTGTTTGAAAACACTGCATGTGGTGCAAAACTGAGGTCCTGCTTTTTGTCCCCCCTCCCCCCCTCTTAACTTTTGAGGCCAAGCCAATGCAACTTGGGGGGTCCCAAACAATATCATTGCAGCTATCAATGCCCAAATTAGGCATGCCTGTTTTTTTGTAACATGCTGTCACGCTGGGCTGCCTGCCCCTTAGCTTCAAGGATGCAGCAATCTCATCTCAATCTCCGCCTCCCACATACCCTTCCTCCCCTCTACACTCCCATACTGGTTCCTTGCAGCAAACATGCCTGCCCACCACACTCACGCCATAGCCACAGCAAGAGCTCCCAAGCAGATACATCCCCAGCCATGCCTTGGGTAGGCAACAGCTTGACATGCTCCAAAAGGAGAGGATTAATAAAGAAATAGGCACTCCAAGCCGCCCCTGCAATCGTTTGCTGCGTTTGCATCCCTCCACCAACCCCCTCACGCCTCTGGCGCCCCCCCCTGCCACCCCCCCCGCTGGGCCTGGCCCCCCTGGGGCCTCCCCGGCGGGTCTGTGTGCAGCGAGGCCATGTGTCGGTCCAGCCCCATGCGTATGGTGCGCTGCTGCGTGAGGATGTTGCCGCCCATCCAGCTCTGCTCTTGGGGTGTGGACAGCTGCGCGTTTTTCGCATTGGCGGCCGCCCTGCAGGGGGGGGAAGGTGGGGGTGCGTGGGCAGTTTGGGGAGGAGAGAATTGAGGACCGGTCCTTGGGCTAGGATGTGTAAACAGGGGTGTGCGTGAGACCAAGGGGATTGAGGGTCGGGTCTAGGACTAGGATGTGTTTTCAAGAGGGTGCGCTTGCGGCAAAGGTACTGGCACAGCGCGTGCTAAGCGGCAACCCCAGGGGGGGTGTACAAGCACAGTGCCCAGCTCTGCCACGCGGGCTTGGACAGCTGCGCGCTCTTGGCATTGGCAGCGGTCATGCAGGAAAATGCACGCTTCCAGACAAGGGGTCAAGCTCCCCTTTTTTACAAGTGTCAGTTACGTTTGTTGACATGTACTTTTGGTGCCCCAAACCCTTTACCCTAGGCAAGGAATTGCCACGCACCTCCTTGTGGAGCGCACCCAGCGCGTGAGCTCCCTGGGGTGAAGCACCACCTGGCCCTGCACAGGCAGCTCCTCGGCCCACAGCCGCAGCCGCCGCAGCATGGCAGCCACACCCAGACCGGTGGCTGCGCCTGCGGTGGTGGTGGCGGCTGCCTCCGCCTCGCAGGGGAGGAGGAGGGTGGTGGGGGATGGAGCGGGGGGGGTAGCGGGCCTGTGGGTACAGGAGGGGGGGGTGTCAGGTATGGGCGATCGGTGTGGCGCCTTGAATCTTGTGGATTTCAAATTTGTGACGTCAGCCATTATAGCAAAGCAGTGGATACGCCAGGTATGCAAACGAGGGACCCTTTCCACATCCAAACATATCTTGTCCAACAAGATCCCACCAAAATGAAAGCTGTGAAAACAACATCACCGCCTCCAAATTAGCACTTGTTCCCACACAACCCCCCTTACCTTGACCCGGGCCCCTCCTCGTGCAGGTAGCTTGGGAAGAACACCTCGGCTGCGTCATACCCCGGCACATGCAGCTCTATGGGGTGGTCCACCTTGCCCCGCTCACCCACACGCTGCTCCATCTTCTTCAGCAGGACCAGCAGGAACACCTCGGCAACCTGGAAACAATTATTATCATTTTTAAATTGGAGAACATTTAAATCAATATGACGATTGATATTAATTCATGAATGGGAGCATGAGCTGCAAAACCTCAACAAATTCAGGGGGGAAACCGGGGAAAGCACCCAAAAAAATTTCCTTGGCAACCTGGAAATTGATGGAAGATTATATCCTTTGTTAACCATTATGACTACATTCAATTCCACTTTCTTTTCCCTTCCTGTTACGTACCGCGGGCGGCATGGTGCGCATGTCTATGGCGCAGGCCGCGTCCAGCTTGAACTGCGGCAGCACCCCCATGGTGACGGCCTCCTCGGCAATGAGCATAGCGCGCGCGTCGTAGATGTCGATCAGGTTGTCGGGGCGAAGCGCACCGGGGGCGGTCTTGGCGTCGGTGACCTGGGGTGGGTGAGGGGCAGATGGTGGGTGTGGTGCTGTGTGGGTGGTACTGTTTGGCTGTGGGCGCCGGGAAGGTAAAGCGGATATTGCGACCCTATTCTGGAATCTACAGTACCCACAAGGCGACCCGCACTTCCAGCCCTGCAGCACTCACACTCACAGCTCTGGACCCCATCCGCCCCTCGATGCACCAGACACACCCCACCCACACATATGTACCCGCCCCACCCCACCCAACCACCACCCACCTGGAACGCCATGACGGGCGGCCGCTTGACCGCCGCCGCCGCCGCCCCCTTGTTCCCCCCCTCGGGATTGAACGGCATGCGCAGGCAGGCAAACACGCGGTCCAGCATGCGCAGCGAGGGGCTGCCCCCTGCATTGAGGAACTCGCGGTACACCGACACCGCGCGGTTGCTCCAGTGGGTGTCTAGGGGTACGGCGGGTGGGGGCTCCAGCACGCCCAGGGCCTGGAGGAGCACGCGGCTCTCCACGCTGCGGCCACCTGCGGGGGGTTGGGGGTTGGGGGGGATGAGGAAGGAGTGTGGTGGTGCAGGGGTGAGAAGGGGGGTTGAAGAGAAATGGGATTTGTTGGTGGCACAGATTGACTGGAGCTGGGGCTCCCAGTGGGAGGTAATGCAGCATGGTCATTTGTGCCCACATCAAGTTGGGAAATAACACAGTTGAACATGCCCATCGGTGGTTTGGAGTTTAGAGTCTGCGACATGTGCATGCACTGTAGGGGAGCATGCGCCAGGGAGGCGCACCATTGGCCATTAGCCTCTCGATTAGGGTTTAGGGTTTAGTGTGCGCACCTGTTGCCGCCAGCCCCGTGTTCTTGCCTGGCGGGTAGCCCCCGGGGTACCACGCCTCCCTGCTCTTGTTGAAGCACACGCGCAGCAGGATGTGTGCATGCGCGTCGTCCATGGCAACGCCATGCCGCTTCATCACCCTGCAAGCGCATGGGTGCGAATGAAATTCACAGAGTTTGATGTGCATGTCAGCAGGGCTGCTCCCGTACACCACATCCGCACCGCACTACAGGTAGTATCATTCTCTCGCAGCCAGATGCCATAAGAGGACAAGAGCAGTCGACAGTGTGCAGCCTGCGCCTACCCACCACCCACCCAACCGACCCCAGCCCACCACTGGCGCCCTCCCCTTTCACCCCACACCACAGCCACCATCTCTACCCCCCCTGCCACCACCCCCGCACCCACCTGAACACATCAAACGCCAGCTGCGCCTCGTTGGCCCGCTGGCACGCATTCATGATGGCCGCATACGTATACGCGTCCGCCCGCAGCCCCGAGTGCACCAAATCCACCACCAGGCTCACGCAGTCGCCCAGGCGGAACCCCTTCCCGTAGGCATTGATCAGCGCGTTGAACGCATGCGCGTGGGGGTACAGCCCCGCCTTGCGCATGGCCGCGTAGGTGGCGCGCGCCTTGTCCAGGTCAGCTTTCAGCAGGCACGCGAGGAGCAGGGAGGAGTAGGTGGCCTGGCAGGGCGCCAGGTCATCGAGCTGCATCTCGTCGTGCAGCGCGTGGGCCACGTCCACGCGGCCCCCCTTGCCCGCTACCAGGATGAGCGAGGAGTAGAGGGCGGTGTCGGCGGGGACGCCGTTCCTGGGGGGGTGGGGGATGAGGGGTGAGGGGGGGCGTTTGGGTGGAGGGTGGGCAGGTGGGTGACATGGTAGGTGGGTGTGTGGGGCATGCGGCAGGGACGGTAGGTGCATCCTAGACGGACGTGGCTGATGGCATGCCAGTGATGGATGCAAGGCTGGCAGAACATCAGCGAGACAGATGCTGATGTGAGGCGCCTGGTCCACATACAATTTGTCAACAAATACCCCCCCCTCCTGCAGCGGCGGGTGAACCAGCACACATTTTGCACCGCCCCCATCCCCTCTCCAGCCACACACACACACATGTGCGCGCACGCCAATTGACCCGCAACGCCCGCAACCCACCCACACCCTTAGATCACCCACCTGCTCATCTCTCCAAAAATCTGCATGGCTGTCTCCACATCCGCGGGCTGCTTCACCCCGCAGGCCACAATTGCTGAGGAGTAGATGGGCAGGCAAGCAGTGTGGCCCGACGCCAGCGCCTTGCGGTACACACGGAGCGCAAGGTCGCCCTCGCAGGAGCGCGTGCAGGCGTCGATGAGCGAGGCGTAGGTGCGCGCGTCGGGCCGGGTGCCGTGCCGCTGCGCAGGGTGGGGGACAAGGGTTAGGGGCAAGGTCAGCAGGTGGCAGCTGGCGGTGTGCACTTAGCTCCTGGCCAGGGTTTAGGGTTTTAGGGTTCATGTGCAAGCCCTGCTCCACCTGGCCCAGCGTCCGCATCAACTAATATCCCTATTTCAAGTTCCTGTGACCCCCCACCTCAAGTAGTGCTTGCTTCTTGTGCCAGGCTCACCATCATTCCACCAAGCTTCAGCAGCACGCACCCCGTCAGCAGCACGGCTTTGCCAACCACGCACCCTGCTCAAGCGTGCCCCCTACACCCTCCCCTGCCCCCTTCTGCAGACCACTTACACCACCCCAGCCGAGCCATACCTCCAGCTCACCCAGCGCCTGCACCCAGCTACTGCCCCATGCCCGCACCGCCCGGACCCCCGTCAGCATTCCCCCCCGGCGCAACCGCCCTCAGCTTGCACTCCGCACCACCACCTAACCAACAGAACCAACACATAACCAGTGCCCTTGTCCTTCCATCCTTACACCCCCTGGCCCCTCCCCGCGCCCTACCTCCATGTCGCTCAGCGTCTGCAGCGCGCGCTGGAGCTGTCCGCACCGCCCGCACCCCGTCAGCAGCGCGTTCCACACCGGCGCGTCCGCCCTTAGCTTCCTCTCCCGCATCTCTTCAAACGCATCATACCCCCTCTGCAGCAGCACAAGCTGCGTGCGCCTGTCGCTGGCAGGGGTTGCCAGGATGGAGTTGGAGCACGATGAGATGAGGGCGGAGTAGAACTGCGCGTCCAGTTGGACGCCCTCTAGCTTGGCCTTGCTGTAGAGCTTGAAGGCCTGGTCGGCTTGGCCGGCAGCAGCGCAGGCTGCGGGGGTGGGTGAGGGGAGCGTGAGGGGGGCGGGAGGGGGGGGTGGGGGTGGGAACCATGTGATGGTGGTGCAAAGCAGCTGAGAGCAGCTGCAGCCACAGGCGGAGCAGCATTCCGCAAGACAACTATCAGCGCCGCCTGATTTGTATTCAGAGCCCGCCTGCTAGGCGCCCACTTGTCCCAACCAACACCCCACTTGCCACAACCCCTGACAAGGTTGGTGGTCAGCTGGCTCCCCGCAAGGTCAAGCCACGTGACCCGCTGTTTTCCTTGAACCCTACCCCAACCACCTATCCAGCAGCCGGCAATTGCCTGAGTCGCACCCGGCATGCTTCAACCAACCCAGCCCACTGCCGCACCTGTGACCAGGTTGGTGTACAGCCGCGTGTCAAGCTTGCGCCCCGTGCTCTCCATCATGTCAGCGGTGTGCAGCGCCGAGGCCAGGTCCTTGGCCGCCACGCACACGCTGACCAGCATGTTGTAGGTGCGCGCGTCCACGTGTGCGCGCGGCAGCAGCTGCACAAAGCGCAGCGCCTGCTTCACCGCCTTGCGCTGGGCTGCCGGCCGCAGGAAGTGCTTGTGCTTCAACCTGGGAGGGTGGATGGGTGGGTGGGTGGGAGGCGGAGGCGGGGGTGTGTGTGTGCGTGGAGGGGGCAATGGGAGTGGCTGGAGAGGGGATGCATCTGTGCAAGCGGTATGGCACCCCAGTCATCAAACACGAGAGGTACACACCCTGTCAGGAATGATACGATCGGTGCCGCTTGTGTAAGGCTTACTGCTCACTTGGGTGTGTTGCTACAGCCCATGTACCTAACTTTCTTAAGTAAGTCGTGGCCTGTGGCTGCCTCTCATCCACAACAGAAGTTGCAGTATGCTGTGATACCCTGGCTTGCAAGCATCTCCCCTTGATGGCATACAGTCTGGTGCCTCACCTGGGTATGACATCCACCCGCCCAGCCTGCATGACCCCCTCCAGCACCGCGAGCGCATGGTCCAACAGCCCCCCTTGGGCCAGGTCGCTGAAGGCCCTCAGCAGGAACAGGGTGTCTGCTTTGGCATAGTCCAAGTGCTGCACATAGGAGTCCAGGTCACCCTCTGCCCCGATTAGCTCCTCCAGGGCTGACACCTGGGCATGGGCATCTGTCCCCCGGCTGCTGGAGCAAACCTCTGTTCGGACTGGCCGGTGGCGGTCATAGCGTGCGGTTGGGGTGTGCCTTTGCTTTGCTATGGATGGATGGCTGGTGGGCCGAGGCCAGGGAGTGGGTGGTATGGCGCTGCGGATAAGCCTTGCCTTGCCAGCCCCACAAAGCTGCCCCACGTGCTCCATCAGTGTGCCGCTGGGGTCAGGCCAGCATACCCCACGAGCTCCTGGTGCAGTGCTGCTGCAGTGGCTTAGAACACCTGTGATGGTAAAGAGTGAGGGTTGTGAGGGCACCTGGTTGCATACCATGAAACACGCCAGGAAGAGTGAACTAACACAGGAGTTCAAGAGCAGTTATCCCGGTAGGTGGATGCACCATAGTGACAGCTACCACTGACTGACAGTTGAAGTGGGCAGTCGAAGGAATGGAAAGCAGCTGGGTGGGGTAGCTGCTGATGGCAAGACAAGGCAAGAAGATACTTAAGAGAGACATTACGAGGCAAAGAATAGACGTCCCAATTGTGGGGGCGAGACTATTTGCTAATGGACGTACCTTGTGTAACCTGCCTTGGGTTGCACCAGATGGGTCGCACAAAGCCGTTGTGCTGAGTACCCCACCCACAGTCGCACTAGTGCTTCACGAAAGGACGTTTGCGAGTGGCTGCGCTACAAGTTACGTAAGGGGCAGAGCCGTGCACCTGTTTTGACAACCTAGCTTGACTTTAGTGGACTGCTGGCCGTACGGTTTCGTGTGCCAAGCGAGTTCCGTGAAACTCAATGTGGGACAGGCACGGTCACCACAATTGACAGGAAGAGCAATGTCCTCTAAGCTTGCAGGGTCACGCTACTGAATTGCTTTGCTTATGCCTGGATCGTGCACAAACCGTTGCTGTCGTGCTTTTGTGGGCTGGGCCAAAAGGGTGACCTGGCTTCACCTTTTGACGGCAGAAAAGATCGCAGGGGGAGGATGGCAGGCTCAAAAGAAACGAGGAGTGAAACGTTTCACCTATTTTAGGGTTTCTCGAGGGTTTCTTCTTGAGGGTTATTTTCACTGCTGAGCAGCTTTTACCCAAGCTTTGAGCCACGGTAAGTTCTATGAGGAACTCGACTTTCACTGTACTAGTGTGGCAGTGTACCGTAGTTGTCACTCAGTGTCGCGTGGCAGGCAAGGGGCTCAGATTTCCTATGCAGTCATCCTAAAACATGTTTAAATGCTGTGGGCAATTCCTGTCTTGCTGGTTCCTGTAAGCGGCAGCCTTTAAACCATCAGGACTGGGAAGTAAAGAATACACAGCCAGGTGGTCCTATCATCTATACGTGCCACCTAGATAGCACCTGTGGGTCCACCTGGATCCTATGCAAAATGGGCAGGGCACTGTCTACCAAGGAACCACAACCCCTTGAACAATTTTGTCTGCGCACCACCTCCTGGTTCTCCCGTGCCACATATCAATGGGATAATCTCCAGCTTGCCAAACATTTAGTCAGCCTTTCTAGCCTAGAAAAACATGAAATATTGGGAGTTTGTCAAGCTACAAACGGGGGCTCACTACTCTGCAAGATAGTACTAGTGCTGTGATTTACCATAAGGCCAGGCTACCTACGAAAACCTATTGGGTGTCTACCACCGGTCAATGAAATGTTGCGCACAGTATACAACTGAAGCAATGCTGCGGCACAGTGTAAGATGTTGGAAGGCAAGGCAACCCCTCGGTGCAATATTGCAACCCGTCATATGTCAGTGTCATGCATGTGTTGGAACAACACCACCCCTAGCACTAGCTTGAAGCAGTACCGCGCCATGCCAAAGCCATCCTGCTTGTATACTTGCTATGCTGTCGGGTCTCCCCAGTCAGTCGTGTGCGCTCCACGCACTGTAACCGCAACCACCTGCCACGTGCGGCCTCCATGCAAAATCCAGTTGAATCCCAGGTCACTGCAGTGTCAGCGTGCCGTGCTGCGCCCTTGATTTGTTCATCTGGTAGTGGAAGTCTGCGTCCGTGAGGGAGCCGCGCATCTCGCGCAGCTTGGCCGCATCTGCACGGGGGCTGCCCGGGAGGTTCCTGGAGGTGCAAAATGAATGAATATCGATCAAGCTGCATTTCGATGGATACATTGTTTTTAATTGCCAAGCAGCTCGTGCAGCTTGGCCATGTGGATAATGAATTCAAAAACACACTAAGAGGCTAAATAGATTCATTGACAAGGTGCAGCTTGGTAACTTATCCATCGCCTATAACAATTAAAGAAATGACGTGTAAAGAAAGCAGCTTTGGCTTTCGTTCAATTGTTTCTTCCTACATTCCTACCTTGAGGTGTCGAACGCCCCCCCTGCTGCAAAGCTGCCTTGGATGACCCCCGGGCTGTCCTGGGGCCTGGTCATGGAGGTGGTGAGCGAGGAGCGAAGCCTGGGCTCACGCACCGGGTCGCTCTCCTCGGGGGTAAGGTCTGGTGAAGGGGGATGGGGGGGTGATTTGAGGGGAGGGAAGGGAGGAGGGAGAGCGTTACTTGGTTTTGGATGTGGTGGGCTGTGTGTGTGGGGCTGGGTTGAGCGTGGATCAGAGCCTGGTTTCTGCAATTCGGTCGCCATGCTCCGGCAAGGTTGTGAAATGGTCAAGGGTTTAGGGTGGACAGGAAAACCCTCGTCATTGCCACAATTCATTTGCCCACATCAGGGTTTCAAGGGCAAGTTGGCGGGCCCCTGGCTTTCCCAAAGGGCTATCCCAGGGCCTTCAATCTCAGCAAAGATTTAGGGTTCACGGTTAAGAGTTTAAGATGTGAGTGCAGGGGTTTACCTGAGGGCTGTCCCAGTGTTCTGACCCCTGTGCTCACTCCCAGGGACAGCGGGGCGCCGTTGGCGGGGTCGCTCTCCTTGCGCAGGCGGCGGGCGGGGGGCGCCTGTGCCGCAAGGAAGATGGTGTTAATATTTGTGTAGACAAAATCGCGTATGATTTTATAGTTTGGTTTTGGTATACCTGCAGCATGCTCATTCTCCATGCCCAGTGGGTGGATATGCGGTACCTCTCCGGTGCTTGAATGCCACCCATGGATGTCTAAAGTTCACGGTATAGGGTATACAATATTGCATCTAAAACCCTAAACAAGGGTTCAAGGTGTGGCGCACCTGGTGCGTGACTGTGACTGCTGTCCCCTTGAGATGCGACCTGTGTGTGTCGTCCAGTGGGCGCAGCGAGGGGCGCCAGGTGTCGTTGTGGTCAACCACGCCTGCAAAGCCCTTCTGACCCAAAATGTCCCTACGACAGCGGAAGGGAGGAGTCATGATGGGCTGAGGGTTGGCTGCTTGGATGGCCCCACACCCACGCGGGATTTGTGTCCACTTCACATCCTACTCCTATAATTCACATCAACCCCCGAGTCACCCCAAACTTATATTAGCAGTATTTCCCATTTAAATGGATTGGTCAGAAGCTGCTATCCTGAATGGGTATGTTCGGGGGAGGCATGTCCCCCGATTGATGCGGCACTGTGCAGATCTTTGCATGGCATGGCAGGGCGTTACGCCAAACCCCTGACTCCTGCATGTACCCTGCATCCCTATGCAGCAAATGCATAGCCCCAAGCCAAACTCAAGCCAAATTCCCATAGTTCAACCGTCCATTTCAAATCCGGATCCCAATGCACCGATCCCAGCACCCCATTCCAAATGGTGCAGGACCTCCACCCCCCCCACACCCACACCCACCACCACCATTACCACCGCCCCCACCGCCCGGCTGTTACCTGGAGGGCTGTGGGGGGGTGGAGGGGGAGCGGGAGGCGCGGCGCACTGGGGAGGGCGCGGGTGATGCGTTGTTGAGGTCAGCCACGTTGGAGGCTGTGCTCCCCTTGACACCGCCCTTGAGGGGGGTGCTCCTGCCCTGGAACTGCTGCCCGCTGAGCACGCCTGCGGGTGGGTGTGGTGTGGTAGGTGGTGGAGGCAGGGTTTGGTTAAGGGTTTAGGGTTCAGAGATTGATAACACAATGCAACGGGGACACCAGTGGTCAGCCATACACACTGCTACGCCTACAACGCGCAGCCATACGTGCAGCCATGCGCCTCCTCCCAGTCCCACGCACTACTGCAGCGCCACTACACACCCCCTTCACACCATGCGTGTGCTCACAACCCACCTGCCGCCTCCGGCTGCGGCTTGAATGCCTTCTCCCGGGGCTGGGGTGAGCGCAGCAGGTTGTCCCCGGTGATCAGCCAGTTGCCCTCATACTGGCGCCTCTGCGGGTGCAGGTGTGGGGGTGGGTGGGTGGTGGTGGGTTGGTGGGTGGGTGGGTTGTTTGGTGGGTGGTGGGGGGATTGGAAAGGGACGGTAGGTGCAAAGGTGGGTGGGAGAAACGCATGACATATCTTGGAGCGAAGGTTGGAGGAGTGGCACGCTATGGTGCAGCCGTTGGACTTGCAGAGGGTTGGAGCTTCATGAATTATTGCTACCCATCAGCCGCACGCGATCTTTGGCTGTCCCCAGGGACCTGCTTGACTCTAGACCCTACAAAGTCCTGAATCCTAAAAGACCCTAAACCCCAACAGCCCAGCCTTGGCGCAGCGCCTGTGCAGGAGCTGGTCCGCAGCTGCTGTGGCAAGGTACCAGCCAGCAGTATCCACGCGTATAGGAGTGTGTACGGACCAGGCACGAGGATAGCAGGGCTTAGGGTTCAGGTGGCACGTGTAGTGTAGCAGGCTTAGGGTTTAGAGTGGTGCATGTAGAATTCAGGGTGCCACGTGTAGGGTTTCTTGTCTGTGAAGTCGGGGTACTCCTTCCCGGGCTAAGGGTTTAGGGTGGCATACGTAGGGTACCAGGGCTTAGGGTTTAGGGTGCACATGTAGTGTACCTTGTCTGTGAAGTCTGGGTACTCCTTCCCGGGGGTGGTGGGGGCGCTGCAGAAGGTCTCCCGGTAGCTGGTGGCTGCTGAGGCACACACAAGGAGAGTTTGTGTCAGTCACTTGGGGTTCATGACGACAGGAAAGCCCATTTAAAAACCACTGGCGTGTGCTGTGTTCAGTAGGGTGTGTGCTTCAGGCAATTTTGGGATGTGCAGGGTGGCCCCATGTTGCAACACTTGATGGTGTACACAGCATAGAGAATGGCGTTGAGGTGCAATGTGGCTGACAACGGGTCGCGGCAGGTTCAACCTGAGGTTCAAATGGTGCACGTTTATCACATGGCGCGCGTTCTTCCCCCTGAAAATGCATGCACATGCGATGGATGCACTTGCTGCTGCTGCACTGTGCGTACGTGAAGAGATAGCGACGCCAGCAATGGCCACACAACAAGTATCGAAGACTATTGAAGGATAGGTTACGGTCATAGAAAGCACGTCGTATGGGAACGACGTTTGTGTGAAAAATCCCATCCGCGCCGTCTACTGCTATAATATGAGGGGCATGGTCTAGGCGGGGATATACCCAGGCAAGCACAGAAACCGGAACCTGAGGTGTGGCTGAGCAAACACAGGATATGGGCAGGTGGCTACATACAGAATACCCGGCGTAAAGCGCAACTAGCAGCGTCTGCAGAGGGCATGCACATCAAAGCCGTGGCGCAATCGGGCATTGCCACAAGAGTACGAATACTGGTAGGTGCGTAGAGGGCTCTAGCGATGGGCATGCGCGACGCCAATGCTGAAACACGAGTTCGGTTCGCATCGGCAGCTGTAAGGTCCAGGGTTTCGGCTCGCAAAGACGACAAGGATCACGAGCTGCACTTGAACAAAACACCGCCCACATGCATACATATCTGATCGAAGCGCAGCCAGGTTTGCAGCCAGGCACGCACACGAGGAGCAGCCGATACACTTCTCCACCACACGAACAACATAGCACGTTCCGTTCAGGATAGGCGACGTACCGGGAGGTCCTGACGCTGGTGAGGTGGCTGGCTTCATTAGGCTGGGCTGTACAGGGAAGGGAAACAACGTGTCTAGTAGTCACCGGATGCTCTGTCGTCAAACAAGGTTGAAGGTTGCAAAAACTCGCTGCCGTGTCTACGCTTCGCCACGCAGAAGGAGCAACAGAGACGAGCCGCTTTTAAATCGCCCCACTTGAAATCGGGGTACTTGCACGGCACCAGAACACTGAAGGCACTCACACCGGGCACACCCCCTGCACACTCCTGCTACCTACACACCCCCTGCAATGCTGCACTGATCACCAACCCCTGCGAGGCTATACCCGTACAAAAGAAGCACACAAGGGAGGTGGTTGTGTTTGCTCTGGAAATTCCGCCTTGCCTGCTGCAGAAAAAAAGACTGGAAAAATTGTCGGCCATCCAGCCCAAAAAGATGCCTCGTTATCTCTAGAGCGCTAGGGACAGGCCGGGTTAAGGTTAGGCAACGCAATCACACGCAAAGCCCTATACCTGCAGCGCATCAACGCGTCCTGCCTTACTCTGTACCCACTGCCTTGGTTGGAGCAGGGATCTTGGCCGCATTGAACGCCACCACCGGCTAGACACACCACGCACAATGGCTGCTGCAATGCGGTCGAGCACCATCAGATGCGGGTCGAGCAGTCCCGTGTCGGCAAAGGCTACTATCAGCCAACCTAAGGGTATTGCCAGCCTTTTGCCCCCTCTCAGGCTGACTCAGCTTCACAAGGCTTCCCTGCCAAACGTCCCTTTCAGCAATGGAAGCGTATTGCGATGCAGAAGGTCAGCACCTGATCTGAGTGCAGTTCCCCCGTCACTTGGAAACAACCCACTTCCCTAAACGTTTCAGGTTGTCTAGCCTCCGCAATGCTGCATAGCTAGGACAACCTGGGCTTGTGGGCTGTCGCATTGGCACTTGCAGCTCCTCCTAAAATTGGCACTTTTTGGTAACAATGCAGGGTGGTGCCAGTTGCTGCATCCTCAGCTGCCGACGCCTTGCCCGAGCCAATTGCCAAGCAGCCAAGTGGTCTTGAGAGGTTCACAGAGACGCTGACCATCATGTTCCCTGTGTGGGTACGTAAGCAGGAACCAAGTTATTGTGATCTGTGGATTGGGAATGGTTGTCCTTGCCACAAGGTGGTCCTCTGGACCCCACACCCACCAACACTGGAGACTAAGTAGCGTACAATATATAATAATAAAACTATGCCCAAGTGGCACTTCCTTCGTCTGGCTCTGAACTTTAATGTGAGATGCGTAGGCAAGCCATGATGTGCATAGCCACACGAAACCCCATGCCCCGTCCCTCCAGGTGATGCTGGGTGCCGGTATCGGCATGTACAAGCCCTCTGCCGTGACCTGGTTCAGCAGTGACGTGTTCACATACGCGCTGGGCTTCCTCATGCTCTCCATGGGACTCACACTCACTGTGGAAGACTTCAAAAAGGTAACGCAGCCAAATGGTTTACAACCTGAAGCTGCTGCTAACAAATATTGAATATATGGCTGTTCATGGTGGGCATTGACCGGCGTCCAAAGCTGGGACTCTCCCACTCTATCTCTTCCGCAACCAACACCCTCATACTTGAGATGAGGGCCGTACTTATTTATAGTATTTATTCGTCTTGTTTTCCCCCCGTGATACACCATGCTTCTGTCATCTGGCCTAGCTCACACGGCGCGGCACTAAACCCTTACCTGTGGTGCAGTGCGCGTCCAACCCCGTGCCCATTGGCGTGGGCTACCTGGCGCAATACATCATCAAGCCGCTGCTGGGAGTGATCCTGGCCAAGGTGAGGCAGGCCTAGGGTTTAGGGTTTAGGGCCCTGGTCAAGGTGGGTCGTGTAACCAGCGGCAGCAAGACATCAGTCAGTGACGGCAGCACATATGATAGTTGCAGCAACACAGGAGCCCCTGTTGTGCTGTGTCAGGCATGCACTGGCATGTCACAGTGTGGCTTTGGAGCAACACAGGAGGCACTGTTGTGCTGCATCAGCCGTGCACAGGCATGCCCCACCCGCACAATCCTAGGGAGCATAGGGTTTCCACCCAAAGCAGCGCGCAGTTGGGCCCAAAGGCAGCAGCAATTGCTGGTATACAGCGCTTGAACCACCAAGGGCTGCTGGTGCAACGGTGCCAGCATACTGGCCGCCACCTCGCTCGGACCGCCACGTGCCCTGTCACATGCGCTCTGCATGTATCACAACCTGGTAGTCACCACAGCGCTGTTTTCAGTGGGGTTGAGACACGCCAGCCCTGTCCGGGAAGCCGTGGCACCACTGTTTGTACATCCGGATCAGCAGCCAGCCTTGCATGAAGTGCCGCCAACAGGGCATCTCCTGGAATACGTGGTGCCATGCCCAGCGTACTAATGCGACCCCTGCCCCCTTGCTCTGCAGTCGCTCAACCTGACTCCCGCCCTGGCCACCGGACTCATCCTGGTGTCCTGCTGCCCAGGAGGACAGGTGAGGCGCATGGCCCTAAGCACTAAGCAGCAGGCATCACATGAACATGCAAAGCAATTCACGTTTGGCCACCCACCCAACATCCCGCCCACCCATACCACCCCGCCACCCACACCCCTGCGACGTGTCCACCTGCAATTCCATGTGGATTGTTGCGGCCTCAAATCTGCACCACAGCCATCCCGGGCACACCACCAAATCCAGCTCCTCACGAGGAAACCCCCCCAATTTCCCTGACCCCCCCACCCCATTAACACCATCCCCACCCCCACCCACCTGCAGGCCTCCAACGTGGCCACCTACATCGCACACGGCAACGTGGCCCTGTCTGTGCTCATGACAACCGCATCCACGCTGGGGGCCATCGTGATGACGCCGCTGCTCACAAAAGTGCTGGCGGGCGCATACGTGCCAGTAGACGCATGGGTACGTGCAGGGTCTGTGAGGTTTAGGGTTTTGGTCAAGGGTTTAGGGTGACGCCGCTGCTCATGAAGGTGCTGGCGGGTGCATACGTGCCAGTGGACGCATGGGTACTTAAAGGGTTCGGAGGGTTCAGGTTTTGGTGAAGGGTTTAGAGTGGTGACGAAAGTGCTGATAAAGATGGTGGCGGGTGCATACATGCCAGTGGACGCATGGGTATGTGCAGGGTTTGGAGGGTTCTGGTTGATGGTTTAGGATGATGACGCTGCTGCCCATGAAGGTGCCGGCGAATTCTTTTAGGGTGCTAACATCCCATCACATATGGGATGTTAGGCATGCATGACTGCTCAATGGATGCATGGCGGTGTGTAACACCCCTCCCTCTTCCTTGCAGGGCCTGGCGGTGTCCACCTTCCAGGTGGTGCTTGTCCCCACCCTGCTGGGTGTGGCAGCCAACGAGTTCTTCCCCAAGGCGGTGCAGAAGATCAAGGTGTTCCTGCCCCTGGTGGGCGTGGCCATGACCACCATGCTGTGCGCATCACCCGTGGGACAGGTGGGGCTCACTCTAATTCAAGCCATAGCGTGTCGAGAGTAATGACTGGATGAAATGCATTTGCATGATCAGATCAGATCAAGCCGTGTCGAGAGTAATGATGGATGAAATGCATTTGCATGATCAGATCAGATCAAGCCGTGTCAAGAGTAATGACTGGATGAAATGCATTTGCATGATCAGATCAGATCAAGCCGTGGTTGAAATGGATATGCACCCAGGGAGTGCTTTGTTTTATTGGTGTTGAGCTCAGAAATAGCTGTATGCAATGCGTACCAAATGGCATTGGCAATTATTAGGCGGAAAGAAAGGCAAGTGGCAAGCGTTACTTTGCGCCACAATAAGTGGACGCTAGAGGCAGTTGTGTTGCAATGAATTCATCTACCTTAGCGCAATATTTTTCAAGTTATGTTTTCAAAATATTTGTATTCAGTGGGATTTCCCATTTGTTCACAGGTGGCTGAGGTGCTCAAGACCAACGGCGCCGCGCTGATGCTGCCCGTGGGCCTGCTGCACGTGTTTGCATTCCTGCTGGGCTACTGGCTCAGCCGGGCGCTGGGCTTTGACGAGACCACCGCGCGCACGGTGTCCATCGAGACGGGTGAGTGGGGGGGGGCGGGTGGGGGGGTGGGGAGGTGGGGTGCGTTTTCGGTGGTGGTGGCGGTGGCTGCTGCCTGGTTCGTCTGTTCCAAATATGATCCTGCAGGAATTATGCACCCATCTCCTTGGTGGGTGGTGGTGGGTTCGTGATCCCCCCCAAGATCGTGCGAGCGTACCACCTAACCTCCAGCAATATGCACCTAGTTTCCTTGGTGGGTGGATGAGATCCCAAATATGGGGACCCTGGGAGCGTACCACCTACCCTTGTCGCAACCCTCCCCATGCAGCGATTTACACCCAAATGCCTTCCTCCCATGCAGGCATGCAGAGCGCTGCCCTTGGCTTCATGCTTGCCCAGCAGCACTTTGCTGACGCCATGGTGGCTGTGC
Organism: Heterotrichella gracilis; assembly: GCA_032358255.1. Taxonomy (NCBI): domain Eukaryota; class Xanthophyceae; order Tribonematales; family Xanthonemataceae; genus Heterotrichella; species Heterotrichella gracilis. Next base: position 115,836 of record JAULBX010030264.1, read on the forward strand.
CCTCCGCGGTGTCGGTGGTGTTCATGGCACTGGGGGGCGCGGGACTGGCGGTGTACTGGCGCGGAAAGAAGCCCTAGACCCTAAACCACAAAGTCCGTCAAGGACTGGCCGCATGCGAAGCATGGGCGGTTGCGGTGGCGCCTGGGCGCGTGGGGGCAGGGTTGTGATGGGGATGTGGCGCCTTTGTGGGATGTCGTGGGTGTGCGTTGTTCCGTGCGTATGTGTACTCAGACCCCTTTGGTGGGGATTCTGGAAGGGCTGGGCTGACCTGGTTTGGTCGAGCTGAAGGGGAGGTATGCAGTGGGTGGACGAGGCGGATGGTGGGGGAAGGGGGAGGGGCGCAGGCGTTTTGGGTGTGGAGATTGGCTCTGGTTCTGTGCCAGCGAAATTTTCTATTGAACCCATGTGTACTGCTTGGTTGCATCAAGAAAAGGAAAAGGAAGGAAGGCGCAAACTAATGGTTATTGCAAAATGGCGTCGAGGTGGAGCACCCGGAAGTAGCAACACTGAGAAGATATTTTTTACAGTTGGTAATGCCCTGCATCTTTGTTGAAGAGTTTGGTTGTCAACGACAACAAACAGCTGCTTGTTGGCGATTGGGCAGTAACGTGCATATGGTGCATGTTTCTTGATATGTAGGCAAGGGACAAACTCTAGTGTAATTTTGCCATCCGAGCATCCCTGTGTGCAGTGTGACATTCCCAGCTGTGCAACAGTTGCCAGGCGCAGATCTAGAACAAGCTGGGTTTCTGTACCGCTATACCTGTAAAAATATTGCTATTATTCCAATAATTACTGGTATTTAATCATTCTGGGACTCGTAAAAACCCCACCGATCCCGGGGATTCGAAACTGTAAAGATGAGTTTTCAAGACATAGGAGTCCCAAGGATTCAAATCTGAAATATGTGGGGATTGCACGCAATTCAAAGTTATGAACAACAGTCTCCAACAGAACCACAGCGTGCGCAGCACACACCCAAAAAGTGGAGCAAACCAGGCTCATAACAGGTAATCCTGTTGACAGGTGCGAGCGTAGACTCGGTCGAGTACTGTATCCCAGAACTCCTGTGTGGCCATCACCTCCTTGCTCTTTTGCAAAGTGGTAAACACCGAGTGCCCAGGTTTGCGTGGACCAAGGTGGCTGTTCCAACCCACTTTCCAGTCCGTCAACTTGTGGGCGAGGCACGATGATGCAAGGCCAGATGCACCAGCAAGGGGTGGAGGAGGTGGCTGAGGAGGTCCAGGATGAAGTGCCTGCGATCGAGGCGTTGTCGGTGAGAACCCTGCGTTCACCCCTCTGTTCACAACCCACACAAGACGATACACTGTTGCGAACCTGGTGGACTGTCGTGGCAGGAAAACGGAGTTGCAATGTCGGACATCCAAAAGCTGAAGGACGCTGGGTACTGCACAATAGACGCTGTTGTCCATGCAACCAGGAAGGAGCTTGCCCTCATCAAGGGCATCAGCGAAGCTAAAGTGGAGAAAATAAAGCACGCAGGTCAGTTGGGCTGGCTTGCAACACTGAATTACAGACTTGTACACCTATGTTACCTGTTTTGACTAGTTCAGGGGTGCCAGCCAACCCTACATCTGGTTATCTCTGCTGAGCGTATGTGGGATGCCTTGCAGCTGGAGGCCATATCAACACTGGTTTCACCTCAGCCACAACAATCGCCCAACAAAGGCAAAACCTCCTTCAGATTACTTCTGGTTGCAAGGACCTGGACGACATGTTGGGAGGTACGAGTAATTAGTGCCAAAGTGGTCCTGCACAGCACGCCAACAGCTTGCCTGTGACTAAGATGCTGCTGCGCACGCAGGTGGTTTTGAAACTGGCTCCATCACTGAAATATATGGGGAGTTCCGCTGCGGAAAGACACAAATATGCCACACACTATGCGTCACTTGCCAGGTATGTATGGAAGGAACTTCTGCCTGACTGAGCTGTCACTGATATGCAACATGTAGCAGTATTGCACGTCTCCCTGATCACACACCACGTGCAGCTGCCTGCAGAGAATGGAGGGGGTGAGGGCAAGGCAATGTACATCGACACCGAAGGGACCTTCCGCCCTCAGAGGCTTGTAGAGATAGCAAACAGGTAAGCCTGGTTGTGCCAATAGCCTTTATCCTATTCCTCCCTCACACTCCTAGCACCTGAACCCACCTGCATTCTCACCACACACAGGTTTGGCCTGGACCCCAACGACGTGCTGGACAACATTGCATACGCCAGGGCCCACAACACGGAGCACCAAACAGAGCTTCTGGTGCAAGCAGCTGCCCTGATGGCGGACTCCCGCTTTGCACTGGTGGTAGTGGACAGCGCCACCTGCCTCTTCCGCAACGAGTACAACGGGCGTGGTGAGCTGTCCATGAGGCAAATCAACCTGGGCCGCTTCTTGAAAGGCCTCAACCGCCTGGCTGAGCAGTTTGGTGTGGCAGTTGTCCTGACAAACCAGGTAGGCAATGACAGGCGCACTCACTTACAAAAAGACTGTCACCTTGTAATTTCTCTACGTCGTATAAATGCTGCAGCAATGAACTTTGATTACCGGTAACCTTTCAGAATATGGGGATTGTATCAACTTCCTGTACTTACCATGGCTGAGGCAACTCACTGCCAGGCCAGGTCAAACGCACCACAAAGGACAGGGGATTCGATTGCTGCTGCTTTTACCAAAAGAGATGACCTTGAGCATAATTACCCATGGTTGATGATCGTACACATGATTGAAATACTGGGCATGACATGCACTGTATCCCCCGCAGGTGGTGGCAGCCAACCTGGATGGTGGCAGCATGTTTGCGGGGCCTTCAGTCAAGCCCATTGGTGGCAACATCATGGCGCATGCCACCACCACCAGGATTTGGGTCAAGAAGGGGCGAGGGGAGACGCGGGTGGCCAAGCTGGTGGCGTCCCCACACCTACCGGAGAGGGATGCCAGCTTTGGGATTGCAGTGGAGGGTATCGTGGATGCCAAGGATTAGGCATCATGTACATTATACTTCATTATGGCCCTGATACTGCCTGCATTCCCTACGGCCGCTGTGGTCAAATGTGCCAGGTAAACCAATGGCAATAGCAGCAGCATCAAAAGCCCTCGGCACTCAATTTTCAGTGCTGGCAACCCTGGGGTCCATGTTGGGGTTTCCTTCACACTATCAGATTTACACTAGATTTTCTCGTGCACGCTGCTGAACGTTCAGTTCGGGGCTTTTATTTTCTTGAACTCAACCCAATTTGATTAACGATTGACATGTGCGACTCCCTGCCAGTGCGCACTGCAAAAGGTATACCTGGTTTGATGGCCAACATAAAATGTACTGGACATTGCGATTAATCAGTTTGTATGTCTCCGCTATTTTTTTCAGCGGACACTCCTGGCAAAGAAATGGGGAGGGAAACAGTCTATGGGATAATCCCTATCATACTGTACAATTAAATGTCGCGCTGACAAGCATCATGGCCACGATGGGCATCAACTAAAAGTTCATCAAAATTTGGCAAAAAATGTCCTTGGAATGGATTTCATGCATGGCTGATACAACGAGCTATGTCAAACACATCGCCAAGCACTTAGGCGTTTATGGGCTGTCTGAAAGAAAACAAACACATGTACATGTATTGCAATAAATCTGTCGCAACCAGGCGTATACTAGCTGAGCTGGCATGACCCTGGTGTTCATCCAGCGCATGTGCTTCATGTGCATCTTCCCATCTCCTCCTTCAGCGCTGCCACAGCTGATCGCACCGCGTGGTTTGGGAATAGGTGGCTGTGCTCCAGGGGCTCACCCGTGACGAGGGAGGTGGTGTGGTGCGCCAGCCAGTCACGCAGCGCGGCGGCCTCGTAGGTGTGCCCATCAGCGGCAATCATGGGCTCCCGAAGCAGCTCCTGAGCATGTGGAATGATGGCCATCTAAACATGAGTATTTGGCATTGACTAGCTGGCCAATTTCTCTTTGCTTTAGCTTAGCTGTAACTACAACACCTCTTCCTTAACCAACACGCTTATTTATCGACAGGCTACGTCTACGCTACAGCTATTTATTGACTTACCAAGCGCCAACACCAATGAACCACATACCTTGGTCAGCGGACAGTAGAAGCAGGCGGTGCCTGGCGCACGAGCCTGCTTAGGGCTACCCTGTAAGTGGGGCATGAGGGGAGAGGGCTGGCCTGATGCGGTAGGGATTGCACTCAGCAATGGTGGGGGTGCCTGGCTTGACGTGATGGGGATTGTACCCTGTGTTTGTGGGGATGCCTGTGGGCCCAGGCTGATCTCCGCCATGGGTCGCACCAGCGATTCCGGTGACGGTACCCCCCTTGGTGCGCCCTGCTGCTGCCAGCTGGCAGGCGGTGCTATCGTGGCACTGGGGCCACCTGCCACATGCCTGGGCATGGGGAAATCAGGGTCACATTTTGCCCGAGATCAGATGATGCCATGTTGCACCGCCAAAACAGGACGACTTATTACATTAAATGTATCACGCTATAAAACAAATGTACTGACGTATTGAAGTTCTTCTCACCAAAAAAATAGGTATTGCCAACCCCTTTAATTGGCAGCCCTTAAAAGTTGGGAAATTGCCATACATTACCTTGTGACGGTGGAGGGCAGGCCAGGTGCATACTGGTTGGCCAGCGCAGGCGCCACGTCAGCTCTCCTCCTGCCAGCCGTGTGCGCGCCACCTGGCAGCAGCATCCCCAGAATGTCCTGCAGCGCCATGGCATCATCTGCATCTGATTCGGCTGGCTCAGGGGCTGCTGCGACTGGATCGGGGGCTGTTTTGTCTGGATCAGGGGCTGCTTCCCTGCTGTGCTGCAGGTCGGGCGGTGGGGATGCTACATTGGGTGTGGGGAGCCCTGCACAGCAGCCACCGCCAAGTTATTTTCCTGCATTTCAGCAACACAGTCAGAGTAGTAGTTAGCCTTGCACATGCGGGCGCCAAGTAGTGTGGTCCTGGCACCCATTAATACCCACTGTTGAATCCGTACCAATCTTCCTTGCTGGGTTGGGTCTGGCTGTAAGGCCTAGGCTTGCATACCACCTTTTCTTCCTGTACACTATCAAACAGCATGCAGTGCATCTAGGAACGCATAAATGGTACCCAAGGTTGTACAGGTAAGTAGTTGTGGTATATGACGATACCATATGCACCAGCTAGCAGGAAAAAGAAAGAAACAGAATTTAGTCCTAGACGGCAGCGACAAGAGGCCACCCCGGGGATGGGCTACTTTCAGGGCCTTGAGAGAACTGCAGAGCAGATGAGCGGATGCAGTGGATGCCACATGAAGGTGTAGCTACAATGCATTGACTACGCACCCCTACAGCTGATAGCCACATTCTCTCCTGCACGGGCATCATCAGGCACACCACTACTGCACCCAGGCGAAGCATTGTCTGCCTCGGATGAGCGGGCCACTGCTGCTGCTGCTGCTGCTGCTGCTGCTACTGCTGTTGCTGCTGCCTGTTTTGCCTTTTTGGCTGCCTTTTTCATAACCTTGGCTGCCTCTTGATCCCTCTGCTGCTGTTCCTCGCGCAGCAACATCTCAGCAGCGGCAGCGGCCAGGCTGGAAGTCTCTTCCTGTGGGATGTGTCGATTACACAGGTCATGGGTGAACAGCAGTTATGTTGTCAAATCTACTCACAGAAAATGCCATGTACAGGGGGCCACAAAGATTATCCACATCTCAGTGCTAGGCCTTGACAAACAACACCTTGACAGGACCAGTCATACCCTCTGCGCAAACCCAACTACTAACAGTGGTTGAAAGTCACCCACGCACCACGTCTTCTGTGGCCCGATTGAGTGCACTGACCCTCTCCACGTGGGCCCTGAGGCACTGCATGTACACAGGGAGCACGTGCCTGTCCACATCGAAGCAGCAGGCCTTGACAAACTGCTTGAAGGCAAACTGGGCAGTGACGGCCAGCAGCCCCACTTCGTGCCTCCAGTACCCTACTAGGGCTTGGGCAGCCTGGGCGCACATGAGTAACTGTAGTATTGTGTGGGTTTTCTGTGTTTATGCGTCAGGGCACAAATATGGTAGGGGAAACAGTGGACAGAAGGGCAATGCCTTTTTCTTCGCTCAATCCTCCTCCTTAACCAACGCGCGTGTTCAAGGACAGGCTGCGTAGATATTTATTTATTTATTTATTTTCGTCAGAGCACAAAGCCAGGGACCAAAGTCCACGTGAAGTGAGGTGAAGTGGCTGACGAAACCGGTTTCAGCCCCCGCCACGGGGCCTCATCAGTTGCCTTTTAAAAATCAGATTTGGATGAGTATTGTATCCAGTAGTAATGACTTATTTGACAGGTAACAAATAACAAAATATCCAAATGAATGGGCAATAGGCATCCCATGGGATCACTAATAGGCACCCCATAGGATTACTTGTCACTTTGTGGTTGGTGCAGAGCTGGGTTCCACAGTGCCCGGATTGATACACACAAGCCAACAACCAAGGCTGGGGCTAACTGTGTGCAGCCAGGACACTTTGGGGTCAAATATGTCCTGACCACTGGATCAGTATAAACCCCTACCTTGGTGAACGACTGCCTGTTGAACAAATGTGCTACCACCATCTCTTTTAAATCGTCTGGCAAGTAGTGTGGATTCACTTCCTCAAGAACCTGCTGGCTGCTTGCTGCAGCAGTGGCAGATTAGTACACACAAGAAACAACCTTAAATAAGAAAATAAGGAAATGTAGAAATATACCACATGGTGCGGATTGTCTTCCCAATGCAGCGTAGACACACAAGTGGGAAAAACAAATGAAACCAATGTCGTATGCATCAACCCAAGCCCCTACCTGCCGCGTATGCAAAGGTGTCTGGCGGCTTGAGGTGCGGCTTATAGCAGATGGCTGTCTCTTCATGCGGCCTCAAACCCTGCAAACGATTTAGGCCCTCCTTGGGACGTAAGATCTGCCCCACCCCACGGGCAAGCTCATCCAGGCAACCCTACATACAGGTGTCAATCGGTTGGGTCAGTTACCGAGGGTGAGCGTCGCAAATTGAGTTCAAGCCTGAATTGCCAGCAGGTGTCAACCACTTAGGTCAGCTACCAAGGGCAGTCGCAGCTTGAGGTCGAAACAGAAATGCACCTCTACCCATCCGTGCCCCCGTGATCTGAAACCAACACCTTCAGTAGTCATCTCCACAGCCACCGGTCCCTGGGCCCCAGAGGGTCCCAACACACACCAGAAAACCCTAACCCGTTAGCAGGTCCTATTTGGAAAAAGGACCGGCATGCAGCTACTTGCCATGCCTCCTCAATCAACACAAAACAGAAAGCAGCCTGCCTCGTGCACACAGCGTCGACACCCTACACCCTACACCCTACACCCTACACCCTATACCCTGCACCCTACACCCTCCATCCTAAACGCTATACCTGAGGTTAATGCCCGCCTGATCCCACAACATGCCCTGCATCCCCCAACCTACCTGCACCAGGATGAACGTGCGTTGAACAGCCTCCACGCATTGGAGGCGCGAATCCGCCATCAGGAGGTCGTTGGCACTGATCCCCAGGCTGTGCCCTATGCGGCAGCAGGCTTCATGGCGCATTGCTGCTTGGGAGTGGGGCTTTGGGAGGGGGTTTCCAGGCACCCGCACTTGACCTGTATTGCCAACACCACTTATAAAATTAATCAACCGTAATCAACAATAATTTAGCACTGCAATTGCTCTGCAACACCAAAACACCAGCAACTTTAAACATGAATGCTTAAACTGCTTTCCAACGCCAAAACAATTATCAGCACAACGGTAACAACGGCCTGACAGGAGCTCTTCAGTTGCCACCCTAATGCGCCTGGTCATGAACACCCCCCTAGGGTATGTTTCATGTGCACACCCGCCTAGGCTATGGCCATGCAATTGGGGTGGAGGATTCAAGTGTAGAGTGCTGGGGGCCTCCACAACATTGCAGTCAACACCTACACTTGCACCTGCATCACATCCCATTTCTGACCACCATATGCGCCTGGGTTTAGGGTTTACGGATGGTTGCACCCATGCCTCGCAGGCGTTGGGTTTAGGGTTTACGGATGGTTGCACCCCCGTTTCACTGCATGCAACAGCTGCACCCCATGCTGCTCAAACTAGGGTTTAGGATCACAGGCTTAGGGTTTAGGGTTATGGGTGGATTCACCCACGTTTGACTGCTGCCAACAGCTGCACCCCATCCTGTTCTGCCTTGCAGGACCACATGAATTCAGTGATCATGATGCCTGTCCAGCCTCCCTGCTCCAATATCCCCCACACGTTGACCACCTGGAACGGGTACACACAGGGAAAACCCTTAGTAAGAACCTAAATGCGCCTTGAGAGAAATTGTCGGCATTGATAGGCCCCCAATGTACTCCCAGCAGTGCGTTGATGGAAGTTCTCGTGAAAGGCTCGTCAGTGCATTGAAGGAAACCCTAGTGGAAACCCTAGTGAAAGCCCCATCGCTTCACTCCCCCCCTCGGGGCTCAAGCCTGGCAAACCCTAAACCAGCTCGCCAACGCACCCCACCCCAGTCCCCACAAAACACCCCAAACAACAATCCCCAACCCTAAAGATCTGATTGCCGGCGCACCGCACACGCATGCTGCATCCACATCAGGCGTGCGAGCAACTCGGCACTTTGCATGATATCCTGCACACTGCTTGGCCTCTGTACACTGCTTGACCTCCTCTCTGCGGCTGAAGCAATGAGCTCGTCTTGGTGTTTGCGCCTGGCCTCTAGGGTATTGTTGCTGAGGCGCTGCAGGGGGGATGAAAGGTTTAGGGTTTAGGGTATTGTTGCTGAGGCGCTGCAGTGGGGTTTCAGTGGGGTTGACCCTTGTGGAGTCAAGGGTCGGCCCTTAGATCAAGCACCACGCATCCACTGCAAATGACAATGCCCCACGGTTACTCCTGCATTAAAGACACCTAAATCCAGGATTGAACCCCTAATACTTGAATTGCCAGGAAGTTCAAGTGAAACTGCCCCACGATCCAATATACATCCATATTTACATATAAAGAAATGTGCAGCCTGTCCTTGAGCAGGTGGGTTGCTTATGTCCATGGTCACAAGCTGACTGACTGCTATTCTGGCTGTATTGCTGGAATGCATGTAACCTACTAACTAACTAAACATGCTTTCACCGTGTACATATGCTTTCATTTAACACCAGATGTGGGCCTGCCCCCTCTCTCATACCAGTGACTCCAGTTGCTCCCTTGCCCCCCTGCGAAGGGAGGTCAGGGCATCCACTGTCTCCTTCACAGTACCATGCAACCTTTGGTGGAAGGCAGCCCAAAGCCCCTCCACGGCGCAGCTGCATGCAAAAGTCAGCAAGTAAGGTAGGTTTAGGTGGACCTAAAACAGTTGCGTGGAAGGAAATTATGGAGAGGGTTTACGATGGCATCCCCGGGATTATGAAGGGGGAAATCTCATCCCAGCTCAGAGGCTGCAGGCAAATGGATGTTTATCCTTATATGCATTATCATTACGTCATAATGTGTACATAAATAAGCTCCTCCTGCCAACCTGAAACCCTGAACCCTAACCCTGACAACTGCAGGAGGTTTTGCATGCGCCTGGGTCAAAACTCCCAATTGCTCCAAAAGTATGGCAAGCATGACTTACGGACTCAGCGCCACCGCCAAAACCCTTACCTAGCGTCATTTGCCTCCCGTAAAAGCTCGCTCAGTGCCTGCTTTGTATCCTGGTAGCACCTCGTGGCATGCTCCAGCTTCTCCAATACCCCCTGAAGCATCTCCATTGCATCTTGTGGTGGCAAACTGGGGACCATCTCTGCAAGGCACCAGTGCAACAATGACCATCCATTACCCAGTCACAGTACAGTCTTTGCACATTTATAGATTACAACCATGGTACAATCCAATGTACAAGTATATCAGCGTACAGTTATACATGACACCACAGTTCAATCATTTCAATGTTAAACATTAATATCCCCGCACTTTTGATCAGCCCACACTTTGGATGGGAACAATCTTTGCTAGGCATCACCACGTGAACCCTAAACCCTAAATATGGTGCGTCCTCATCAGCCTACCCCGTCACAAGACATTGTAATCCAATCAGCAACCCAGTCCACTTAAACTCTGTGCATAGGTTATTGTTCTGTGGGTTTGCATTCCAGACAGGTCCCAACCCATCTGATGGGGTCATACCTGGCAGCCACTTGCCCAAACCCTAAACCCTAAACCCTTAGTAGTTGTAGCCATAAATCCTAAACCATAGCCATACCTGGCTGCCACTTGTCCCTTTGCGCCTTGCTCTGGCACAGGTGGGCCATATCACCGCCAGTGATGGGGATGATCCTCTTGCCATTCACCTGCAGGTGGGGGACATTAATATTACCAAGACACAACCAGGGGATGATCTTCTTGCCATTCAACTGCAACTGGGGAGGAAATACAGGTGCACCACAGTGATTGTGTTGCGCTTGGCTGATATTGCTTTTGTTTTTCAGAGTTGCCTGTGCCCCTTGCACTCACCACATATGTGAATATTTGCAGTTTTAGCTTATAATCATTCATAGTAAACTTGCACCTCATACCAGGTGGGGTTCGTAGAGGTACTGGTGCAGGGCCACAGTGACAGGTGGCAGATCCTCTGGTTGTGCCTTTGGTATTGCTCCGCCATTCCCACCGTGTGCCTGCATCACCAGCAATTGCATGACCACGCCATGGCTAAACGCATCCAAGGCACAGATCAGATCAATTAGATCAGATCAAACTAGCGCACCACTGCCAGACTCATCAAACGCATGTGTACACAATCAGATTGGATAGATCAGCACAACAGTGTCAGGGGCAAGAACACACCAGCAAGACAGCGATGATGGTGATATGAATTATTGTGTTGATGGTGATGGTGTGTTTAATACCTGCGCAGCCTATTTGTGGAAAATCACTGGGTTTCGGGTTTAGGGTTGTCGTGTTTGCGAGATGCATGTCGCAGTGTTCCAAGCTCATGTGGTTTAGGGTTCAGGGTCACCAAGATGCATTGCTTTAGGTGTAGGGCATTGAGTTTCCAAAAGTGGAAGGTGTAGGGTGTAGGGGTTTCGAAAGTGTGCTTGGGGTTTTCCATAGCCACCCACCATGTATGGTGCATCATGTAGCCAATCTGCCTGGTATTTCAGCCACTCATTGCAAAGCACTAGCTGGGGATCGGTGGGATCCCCTGAAAGGCCGCAGCTTTCCGCCTGGCCACCTTGCAAGCTTGCAACTTGAAACACAGGGCTTTCCTCCAGCCCGTCCTGCAGCAGCAAGTAGCCTTGAGAAGGAAGGACCAAGCCGCCATGCAACCAACCCTAGACCCTCAACCCCTAACCCTAAACACAGGGCTTTCCTCCAGCCCGTCCTGCAGCAGCAAGTAGCCTTGAGAAGGAAGGACCAAGCCGCCATGCAACC
>JAULBX010030264.1:127368-182576 GCA_032358255.1 Heterotrichella gracilis
AACCCTAGACCCTCAACCCCTAACCCTAAACACAGGGCTTTACTCCAGCCCGTCCTGCAGCAGCAAGTACCCTTGAGAAGGAGGGAAAGAGCCGCCGTGTAACCAACGCCTACCCCTGTATACATGTACATTGCATGTTGCTACTTGACCCCTTTATACATGCACACTTGAGGTTGCTATGTGTACCCTTTGATAGTCCATCCTGGAACATCTGTGTGCTGATGTAAACCTGTAAACTGTAACTAAGTACCTAACAGGCGTCGGGGTGAATGAAGGGCTGGCCCAGTCATTTAGCTAGTGTCATGGCAATGGTGCTGGCAAAGGCAAAGGCAAAGGCAATGGGGCTGGCAAGGGCACAGGCGAAGGCAATGGCAATGGCAGTTGTAGTGGTAATTGTAGTGGTAATTGCATAGGTGATGGTAATGGTGGTGGTGCTGGTGATGGCATTGGTAATTGTAATTGTAATTAGGTACCAAATAAATATGCTATAGACCCTGCCATCCAGGTACTGTCTTTATGTGTGTAATGGTGATTATAGTGGTTCATTGTAGCGGTAGTTGCAAGGGGTGTACCTCTTTCGAATGGAAGTTTGCCTGGCCCTGCCACCCAGTAATGGTGATGGTAATAGTAATTGTAACGGTGATTGTGATTGCGATTTTGATTGTGATTAACATGGTGATTGCAAGGAGTGTACCTCTTCCAAGTGCAAGAACGGCTGGCCCTGCCACCCGGTGCACCTGAGAGTGGACCCTAGGGCGATGGAGACCTGGTGCATTTTGCAGCTAATCGCCCGCAGCTGGTGGCAGGTGGCGTGCCTGTCGATGATGGCCAGCAGCTGCCCCTTGTGCTCCTCGGGTAGTGGCTGGTTGTGAGGGAGGTTGAGCAGGGTCTTGGCAGCAGCCTCCAGGATGGGCGTGACTGAAATGCGGGCCCTGCGGGGGTGGCAACAGGTGTAGGGTTTTGGGTCTGCATCGGAACTGCTGACGGGTATAAAGGCCGGCGTATGCCATTGGAGGTAAATGTGGAGCAGATTGGCCGAGCTGTGCTGGTGAGGCTTGGGTAGGTTTGAATCAGCCGGTGCAATGGAACTGATTGGGTACATGCCTGTCTGATGAGGTTTGTGTCAGTTAAACCAACTGCATTAGGGTTACGATGCAACCCTAGACAGCCTGCATCGTTTACATTATTCTTTGAAAGATGCATGATCCCATGGATGATCAACCGAAAATATACATTAGACAATACCCATTAGGTTGCACGCACAGCTCTGGGTGGGTGAGGGTCGCCTTGATGCAGGTTGCGAACATTGTCATTTAAATAATAAATTACAAAAAACCAAATTGATTAAATCTATTTAGTATTGTATGCACTCACAGCTCTAAGTGGGTGAGGGTCGCCTTGACGCAAGTCGCGAAGATGGCAAAAAGTGACAGGTCCCTCAGGTCGCGAATGGCATCGGGCAAGGGCAACGCCTTGCCACTGATCTCAGCCTCCAGCCCCTCCCAGTAGCACCACTGCGCCAGGCTGGCCTTGGCGTGCAGCTTGGTGATGGTCGACTTCCTGCAAAATGTGTGAATATAATACGTAATTTAGAAAAGAAAGAGTGGACAATGCCTTGGTGTGGAGCTTGGTGATGGTTGACTTCCTGCGCAAGTGTTGTTTGGATGATTGTTTCCCTCTTTTTACTTCATAAAAGGCTGCCGAGAGCCCTACACAAGGGCTTTCGATTCATGTTGAATAGACACCGCACCAAGACAATGAGGATGCTCATCTTGTAGTACGATCATAATAGGTCATGGTATTGTCTTACAGCTAAGAACAATGTTCTCTATGTTTGTTTGCAATAGTGCTGACCACTAATTAGGGTTTAGGGTTCCAGGTGTTCCTCACCATGGGGCTAGGGTTTAGGGTTTCAGGTGGTCCTCACCATGCACTCCGCGTCCTGTCCAGCGCCTCTGCCACCACCCTGTCCCTCAGCCCGACATCGTGCTGCGGGCCCAGCACAAGCTGGAAATAGTTGTGCAGCTGCAGCTCGAGTCCAGTCCCATTCCCAGCCCCTGTCCCAGTCCCAGTCCCAGCCCCACTCTGAGTCCCAGCCCCAGGCTCAATCTCAGTCCCAGTCCCAGTCTCAGCCTCATTCCTCGTTTCAGTCCCATCCCCATCCCCATCCCCATCCTTGGTCCTAGTCCCAGTCCCATTCCCATCCCCATCTCCATCCCCAGCCCCAGCCCCAGCCCCAGTGTCATCCGCAGGGGCTTCCGGCACTAGGTGCTGCTGGCCATGGCAGTGGAACAGGTGGTCCATGAAGGCCCCAACACGTGTGAAGCCATCTGAGGAGGCGCACAGGGGGCACAGCCACCGCTTGCTGCTGCCCTGGGAGCACGCTTCGAGCAGCGCTGACACGATTGCCGTGGTTTCGTACCGCGTCTCTTGGCCCCCGGTGTCTGCATGTCAACAGTATGTTTAGGACTTCTTAGCCGTTTCAGCATGTCAACAGTAGGGTGTACGGCTTAGGGCTTAGGGTTTTTATGCTGTGTCTCTTCATTTCCAGTGCCTGCAAGCCGTAGGCTTAGGTTTCAAGGTGAAGGGGTGCCATTGGTGCCCAGTGCCAAGGGACAAAAGGGAAGGGACAGAGCCAGCAAAGCAAGTGGAGGTGGGGTGCTGGGTATATCCACTCCTGCAGTTGGATACCTGGCAGGAGCACAGGAGCACCCGTCCAGCACCCCACCTGCCAAGTATCCAACTGCCGGAAAACAGAAAACGTACAAAGTACACGTAGGCTAATCCCTGCAGGTGCTGCTGGCACGAGCAATTCCACTTCTGCACCACCCCACACAGCATCCAATCATGCTGATCAGCCTGTAGGGTCCCCGTTCGACGAGGTGTGCAGCCAGGTTCCATGCTTAGGGTTTAGGGTTTAGGGTATTGCAATGGCTGATAACAAGGGTGACATAGGATCTCTGGTGCAGCAAAAGCACAACCCCCAACAGCGCAAAAGCAGGACAAGCTGCCTTCTCCCCACCAAAAACCCTCTCAGGGCAAGTGCACAGAACAGGGAATTGTGTCCGGGAACGCACAGGAGGAGATGGGTGTGAGCTGGTGTGCTGCGCTGTAGAGGTCTGCAACAGGGACGCAGTAGACTGGGTGCCGTGCGTCAAGAATGGTGGAAAAGGTTTGCCTGGCTTCCTCCTTTTGGTCTGCCCATGAAGCCTGCGTGTAGAGCACACCAATCAGCTCTGGGTGTCTGGGTGCGGGGGTGCGGGGGTGGGTGGCTGTGTTGCCAGGTTGTGTGTGGATGTGTGCGGTGGGTGAGTGTGGTTATGGGTGTGTGGATGGATGTGTGCTTGAGGTTGAGTATGGGGGTAGGGGTGGTGGGGGGTTGGGTGGGAGGTGGGTTGCTGGGGAGGATACATGCAAACAGGAGCTCTTGGGTTTCCTCTCTTGGGGTGAACGGCTGCAAGGTCGTGAAGTGTATTCCATTGGGATGTGAATGCTGCTGTCGCAGGTCAACTCTAGAGCTTGCTGCAATGCATCGCAACATGCAATGCACAAACATGCATGCATGCGTAATGCATTGCTTATCCGACAACCCGTACCCGCAAGCTGGGCTGCGCGGCTGCTGCGGGGTTCCTTTTCTTCTTAGCATTTCTGCCCATTGCAAACGACCGCAGCGCTTATACAAACTCACTGATGTTGCGTGTGGAAGGCTGAGGCCTGGATTGGCATGAGGTCATTGGTGGTGTGGATGCAAGCAGGTAGCGTGCGTATTGAACGCTGTCGAGTTGTGGTTGCGGCCTCGACTAGTCCTTGGGTTTGAAGCGTCACAATGGGTACTTGCATTGACACTGCAACGCCAATAAATTCGTGCTCCTTTTATTACGGTAAATAAACCAGTTCATTTTGTTCCGATAAGTTGGTTACAGATCCCATACTTGCCAGTAAAAGCATTACACAACACTCACAACTGCCAATTACAGGCAGGAGAGGACTGTTCCAAGCATTGCCAAGCTGAAGTTATACATGTATATGAGGCATGTATGAGCCTGTCGTATAGGTGACAATCCACAGCATTCATTCCGTCACACCTATTGACAGTACATCACTTGGGCGCCCGCCCTACCCGCCTGGCTTCAACACCACAAACCAATTCCAGCTTCCCCCCTCGCTCATGCACGCAAGGCCCATGTCAGCACCCCGTTACCCCCCCAACACACACATATACACCCAGAGTTTGGATAGGGATGACCTAAACCCTAAACCCTAAACCCTAAGCCCTACAAAGCACGCCAAGCGCTGACCACCCCACCGCGTCTCACCATCCCACTGACAACCCCCCTGGCACAAATCCTATGTGGCGCATAGGCACAGCGAGCGCTCACCACCCACCCCTGCCACCTGTCACCACCCGCTGCTCCCCCCACCCCACCCCACCCCCCACCGCAGCCCCTACTTCTTCCCAAAACCCCCCAGCTTGCCCTTCTTCTTAGCGTTCCCCTTGCCCTTGGCTGGCTCCTCCTTGCGCTTGCCCCCCACGCTGCTGGTGTGGGTGGTGGAGGGGCCAAAAAAGGACTCCAGCCGGCCTGCACTGGCATCAAGGATTTTTGCGGTTCTCTAGAGTTCTGATTAGGGTTAAGAGTGTGGAGGTTGGGGGGAAAGAACTACCATCCACGCTGCTGGTGTGGGTGGCTGAGGGCCCAGGAACGGCTCCTGGTGCGAGCGTCTCATTGTAGGGTTCAGGGTTTAGCAAAAGTGGAGGATTCAGGATTTGAGTTCAGGATTTGCGAGTGTCTTTCAGGTACCATCTTCCATTTGCAAATCGAATTTGGGAATTATTTACCGGATTTACCAACCATCATTTCATTTGTAGATGAGCATGACAACTAACAGCCATCAACATTCTGTACCGCAAACGAGAAGCGTACCTTGCGTCGACTTCCCCCGCGAGGCCACAATGCGCGCGATGGCCTTGCGCGTGCGGTCCTCAGCAAATTGCTTCTCCCCACACAGGAACTGCACCAGGCCCTCCTCGTCAGGCGCTGTCCACTTGAGTGGGGGCAGATTCTCACCCGTGTGCACCTCGGGCTCTGCACAGCGAGTTAGGAAAGATTCTAATCATCCTTTGCGTTACAATCGGTCCAACCCATAATCCATCATCACTCATGGGTTGGATCGCATGGTCACCCCACCTGCCTAGCACCCTGCACGCCCCAGCCAGGGGTTCTAGGGTTTTGACGCATGAACATTTGCCACCACCAGAACCTGCCACCACCCTAAACCCTCCCACCTCCACAACCACCACAACCACACCCACCACACCCACCACCGCCACCCACATATTTAGCCTGGCCCAGGGCCCTACATCACACTCACCACCTCCACAACTACCGCCACCGCAGCCACCACATCCACACCACCACCACCGCAGCCACCACCACCACCGCAGCCACCACCACCACACCCACCACCACCCACCTATGAACAGCTTGCGCACTTCCTCGTAGGGGTATGGGTCGGGCAGCTCGTATTTCTTGTCCAGGTTAGCCAGAACCCCCTCCAAGTTCCCGTGCTTTTGCAGCAGCTGCAGGGCGCGCACTGGTCCAATCCCGGGGATTCTGCCGCAGTAATCGCAGCCGCACAAAATGCACAGGTCCACAAACTGGGCTGAGGTCAGGGACAGGCCCTCCAGCACCTGGGGATTGGGAAAACGGGTCGGTGAATCCCTGATATATTCTATAAATCCCTCAATGCACATAATGAATATGCAGCGGCAGAAGAGGTAATGAAGAGCAGACAGTGTGTGCGAACACATGCATTTGATGACAGACGCCCTATGTAAGTGCGTTAACGACCCATTCACGCATAAACGCAGGAACATGCCATGTGCATTTCATATTTTATTACGGGCCCTGCTCCCCATTCCCTCCCCTCTCACCTTGTCAAATTCGATCTCCTGTATGGGCACCTTGGCAGTGGCAGGGGCCATGAGGTTGCGCACCAGGCGGGGGGTGGCAAATGTGAGGGAGTCCATATCCTCACTGGACATTCCGTAAATTCCCAGGGTGGGGTCCTTGGTCAGGGCGGCACATTGCGCCTCCGCCTCTGAGGGGGCCTACAAGGATGGGTAATGGGGTGTAGCGCAGAATCTACAAGTAATATCTCAAGCCTTGTGGTTTCTTTCAAGGGGCTTGACATATATACAGGGGAAGTTGGGTCCTCCCTCACCCCTGCACAAACCCACGCACGCACCTCCACAACATGCATTGCCATGAGCTTGAGCAACCTCCTGCACTCCCTCCCAACCCACCACCACTTCTATCTACACCCACCCACCTCCACTATTGGTACCCCCATGAGCCTCAGCAGCCGCCTGCACTCCTCGTTGTGCTCCCGCGTCACCTTGACAGTGCGCTTGCTGTACTTGGCAATGTCCTCCTCGTTGCCAGCCTGCAAGTGGGATGGGGGTGGAGGTTTTGGGGTACTGATGCGGGGCCAGAAGCCCTAGGTAAAGGGTTTTGCTATGCGCTTGTTGTGCTTGGCAATGTCATATCCGTTGCCAGCTTGCAAGTGGGAGTGGAGGCAGAGGGCTTAGGGTACTGATGCGGTGACAGAAGCCTTAGGTAAGGGTTTTGCTGTGCTTGCTGTGTGTGCACCCAACCCACCGCTTTGCTGCAACAATTATCTGCCATGCCAAATTGCACCCCCAACCCCAACCCTAAAACATAACCCCGTACCTCCTTTGCCGCCGCCAGCGCATCTGTGGCGCCCGAACGCTTCTCGTACCTGCAGGCAAGGAGGGTATTATATGAAAGAGGTGTTGGGCAGACAGGCGCGCGTGCATTCAAGCCAAGGCCATGTGGCACCACCAGGCCGTGTGGCAGCAGCTATGCACATTTGGTGCGCACGCTGTATCCACTCCGGTCTACGGCGACCATGTGGTGGCTTGCACAAAGATCGACTAGCTAGAAATCAATTGCAACGCCTGTGATCAGAGGCAGATACGCACACAACACCCAAAACAAAGCCAGTTTCCTAGTCCGCGAAGGCGAGCATACGCCGCCTCCACTCCCCACCCCCCACCTCTTTGCCAGCTCATCCTTCTTCATCTCTGGTGGTTTGCCATCAAACACAAACACCGGCTTGATGCCAGCCTCCAGCATGCGGGTGGTGCGGTAGAACATGCCCTGCAGGTGGCTGCAGGCGAGGGTGTAGGGTTTTAGTTGGAGTCTAGGGTTTAGGGTTTCCTATTTGGGGGTGAGGGTTCTGGATGGTGCAGTAGAACATGCCCTGCAGGTGACTGCAGGCCAGGGTGTAGGGTTTTATTGGGAGTCTAGGGTTTGGATTTGGGAGTGAGGTCCTGGATAGGGCAGTAGGACATGCCCTGCAGGTGGCTGCGGCAGGCGGGTTTAGGGTATTTTTAAAAATTCGAGGTTTAGGGTTTAGGGTCCTGGCTCTATGCCCTGGAGGTGGCTGCAGCATGGCAAGTTCAAGAGGGTGTGCACGCATGTGGACATGAGAACAGTATCCCAATAATGGCTCCAGGACACCTGTGTGGATTGGCCTGTGGCTGTGCACGCCAGCCTTGAGACCTCCCCTTGCCACCCACCTGAACCCTGACTTGTAAACCCTAAAGCCTCAACTGGTGTCCTGCCCTTGTGGCCTCTAGCGCCAGAGGTCAAAATCTACACCCTGTATCCTGCACCCTACACTGGTTTCTCACCTTGTGACCTCCCCAGCGTCGTTCGTCAGCATTTGGTCCCCTGTGCGCCCCACCACCACCTGTGGGAAAGCAGTTGCGTGTGGTGTCACAGGGGTTGAGCAACCCAAGGAGGAAAACCCTAATACTGCATGATTGGAGGAGTAGACGAGGTTGCGGTAGAGTTTAGCTATGCTACACAGGCAGTGGGACCCCCCCTGCCTTCAGCTTGCTTGGGAGAGCTAGAGGGGCTGTTGTGTGTTGCCCTAGCATTGGTTTGCATGAGCTGCAGCCTTTCATACATGCTTTACGACAGTGTACGGGGTGTGGTGTCGATGGACGGGTGGCAAGGGCACGCAGCACCCACTGCATGCATATACTACCCACCAGGAACTGGTAGATGTGCATAGAGGCGTCGACCGCTATCTTCCTGCCAAAGTAGGTTTCCATCTTGGTTTCCCGCACGCAACCGGGCGCGGCATCTGCCAGGAGCTTCATCAACCCCTGCGCCAATCAGAGGTCACAACTCCTCACTTGTGTGCAAACTGCTTGGCAGGTTACATTTAGCTTGAGCCACACCCCGGCACAGACAAAGCTGCTGTATACCACCGCCGTTTCGCCATAGTGTAAGGTTGAAGATATCCACGAGGTGCAATGACAGGGGTGGCGACGCATGACATCCATGTCCTATGGTGGAAGATGTAATGGCATGCATATCAAAATGCACTGAAAGACCTGACCTGGTAGGTTGCACACTTACCTGGACTCCCATGGTGATAGAGGCTACAAAGTAACGGCCTCAGTTGGCCACTGGTTTGGCTGAAAGCCCCACCGCAAGGTGCAATTTCGGGTTGCCTGAATCGGGTGTACAACTTGGACAAACGGGTTTCGTGCGTGGCGTGCGTGGCGAGGGATGCTAAGCTGTAGCGTCAGGTAGTCGCAAGGTTGTTGTTGGAAGGACTTTGTGGCCGCTGTACACGTTGGTCGCTGAGTTGTGGTCGCCAAAGTTTTCTCGGACAGTTTCGAACTCGGGCTGAGGTTTTGAAAATGGGAGGGTTTTCCGTTTTTCTGACAACGTGTTAGGGTTTTGGAGATTGTCCTCGTTGCGATGCCATCGGATTGCTCCCTTGTCCATTGTGTTGCTTGGAAGCTGCCAACACTTCAAAAGGAGCAAGCTACCTAACCTAACGAAGGGGTGATGAGCGCATCGCGTCTTTTAATCCATCAACGCCACATTCAGGCTTAGTCCTTGCACCCTCGCATCCATCCGTACGGCATCGCTACGACACCGGAAGACAGGTGCAGGGAAGGTGCTTAGGTCAAGGTATCACCTAGGCTAGACACAGGCCTTGGACACAGCATGGAAGCAGACTTAACTATCGTCCTGCAAGGTGCAAGGCGTTTGGTGGATAAGCAGGTGGGTCATCGGGTATGGCATGCCGTTGTTTGGGCATTTGCATGCATACGTGTAGTGCACCTGCTTTCGCATAGGAGCTTGGTCTTCGAACTGAGCTTTACTGCATACCTTTTGATCTGTGTTTTTCTTTTGAAGCCTGTGCCTTTCTCGTATGCGAAACCGTATGAACCAATGACACTATTGAGGCAGCCTTGGACACAGTGCACCG
Organism: Heterotrichella gracilis; assembly: GCA_032358255.1. Lineage (NCBI taxonomy): Eukaryota > Xanthophyceae > Tribonematales > Xanthonemataceae > Heterotrichella > Heterotrichella gracilis. The sequence goes on from JAULBX010030264.1 coordinate 136,687, forward strand.
TTCACCCTGCCTATTGATTGCATATCACCGCCTCACCTCCAGGACCATGCCAGCATATGCCAACGCCTGAACTTAATACCAACGTCTGTTCTGCCTTGCAACAACACCGTTTCTTGCCTAGTGTGATGTCCCCTGGATAGTGGGGCAATCAGTAGGAACCATTCCCAAGGGCCCAGTGTGTCACAACATCACTCGAGGCCCCAGACAAGTCTGAGTCCCCAGCAATATTCCATAAACCCACCCTCTATGAGTCGCGACGGGAACAAAAAATTGCTCTTTTCCCCGCTGTCCCTCTACCCTCGCACATGCACCCTCGTATCATTGGACGTTTCATTCCCACCCCCTCCTATCCCCTTTCATGCCACCCTCCTATACCCCTCCCCCAGGTGTTTGGCCGCCAGGATGCCTACGTGGTGGTGGAGGTGGGCAGCAAGAAGCTCCAAGGGGGAGTAGTCTCAGGAGGGGGGGTCAACCCAAAGTTCAACGACAGGTCAGCGCGGGACCACGTTTAGGGTTATGTGTGCAACCAAGTGCTTCACTTTATCCTAAACCTTAGACGTTAAACTCACTGCATACTCCGTGGTAGGGCTATTGTGCCATGTAGATACAGTGTTGTGCGTGTCCCAGGTTGGGTGTGTACAGCAATACCCTAAACTCAATACCAGAACCCTGCAGACCCTGACGCTGGCGGGCTGCCCTTTCGCTCCGGGCTTTCACTGGCCAACACAAAAACTTACAACTGTTGCGATTATCTATTTTTCACCTATTTGTCAATTGTAACTTCCTGTTGCAGGTTTGAGGTTCGTGTGGGTCGTGAGGCCACCACGCTCACCTTCAAGGTATTCAGCAAGAATAGGCTGAGTGCAGATGACCTGCTGGGGACTGGGACCTACAGCCTGCTGGGGCTGCCAGAAAAGCAGAACGAGCAGGTGGGTTTAGGGGTTCAGGGTTTAGGGTGTTTAGGGGTTCAGGGTTTAGGGTTCAGGGTTTCTGGCTGTACTGCCCGAATGCATGTAACTAGTTGACCAGCTCACAATGTACGTCTTTGGCGTTTCTTGGCTTTCTATTTGACAAACTAGAATCCAACGTTGCCGACTGTCTCCTTCCACCCCCGGTGGCGCTGCAGCTGCATTGTGCATAGTCTGCACCAATGCTGGTGAATTTGCAGCAGGATTTGCGCTCAAGTGCCTCAATACTTGCCCACATGCAGGTGGTCCTGAAGCTGCGCAGCAAGAACGGCGAAGACGGGGGCGAGCTGCTGTTTGGCCTCACGTGCGCCAAGGCACTCACATCAGTGGTAGGTGCTCGCTCACCAAACCCTCCCTATTCTGCATAGTTAACTACCTGCTTGCTGACTCGCATGTGCGTATTTCTCACATTATGAGCATGCGAGCATTGACACGCTGCCGGTTTCTTGATACCACCTGTCACCTGCACAGTAATCATTGGGTATGTGCACCTAATGATGGTATGGGGGGGTTAGGGTTTTTTGAGTTTAGGGTTGGTGATGCTCCGCTGATATCACGTAACCACCTCACTCCTCAGGTCTCCCTCCCCAACGACCCCTATGCCATGTTTGGCCAACCGGTGGCACCTGGATACACCAGCACCACCACCACCCCACCACCACCCTACCCACCCACCTCCGGAGCACCAGCCAGTGGTCAGCCCCCCTATCCAGGTGCGCACAATCTATACCCTAATCTAGGCATCTGCATGAGGGGAGAGTGGGGTGGGGTGGTGGGCTGAGGGGAGGTGCGGTGGGGTGGTGGGTTGGTCGTAGTGAATGGTGAAGGGGGTGTGGGTGTGGGTGTGGGGATTGGTGGATGGGGGGTGGGTTTGAACGGGTCACATGGAAATGGTTATGCAGGAATGATTGCATGCACCATGTGGCACTCTTGACACGCACCCATTCCAAGCGAGCAAATATGGTGGTCAAGTTTCCACGCACTCCCCCTTGCAGGCGGGAACCCCTCCCAGCATGAGAACCCCCCACTCAGCCCCCTCCCCTCCTTCTCTGCCCCACCACCGTCCGCCTCCCAGCCCCCCCAAAACCCCACCGGCTACGCACCCCCACACCAGCCACAGCCACCCACCTCCGCATCACAGTCCTATCCAGGGTACCCAAACAACCCTAGCCAAGGGTTTGGGCCACCAGCCACACAGCCCGCACCCGCATCCCAGCAGCAGCAATCACCCTACCCCGGGGATGCCACCACGCCCTACCCAGGAGCGCAAAAAACCCAAGCCCCCTCCGCGCAAAACCCCTACCCAAACCCCAGCGCAGGTCAGCCCTACCCTAGCGCAGGGCAGCAACCCTACGGAGGGTCTCAGCAACCCTACCCAAACCCTAACGCAGGGTCTCAGCAACCCTACCCCGGTGCACCACCAGCCTCCCCACCAGCCAATCAGGGCTACCCAGGGGGGGGAGCACAGCCCTACCCACCCACATCCACACAACCACCTGCACCATCGACCAACCAGGGCTACCCTGGCGCCCCGTCAGCAAACCAAGGGTACCCTGGGGGCGAGAAGAACAACCAGACCTATCCTGGTGTGCCCCCGACTACCCAGGGCTATCCTGGTTCTTCGTCAGCCAATCAGGGCTATCCTGGCGGGCCCCCAGCCAATCAGAACCCTGCTGGCGGTCCTCAGGCCAGTCAGGGCTACCCTGGTGCTCCGTCAGCAAACCAGGGCTACCCAGGTGGGGAGAAGACCAACCAGGGCTACCCGGGTGCTGCCTCAACCACCCAGGGTTATCCTGGTGCTTCGTCAGCCAATCAGGGGTACCCAGGGGGCGACAAGACCGACCAGGGTTACCCAGGTGCCCCGTCGGCCAATCAGGGCTACCCTGGCGCAGCCCCAGCCAATCAGAATTACCCTGGTGCCCCCACAGCCAATCAGACCTACCCTGGAGGGCCTCAAGCCAGCCAGGGGTACCCATCCACCACGCCAGCCCCAGGACAACAGGGTGCGCAGGGGCAGAAACCCTACCCTGGGGTTTCTCAAGCCAGCCAACCCTACCCTGGGGTATCGCAAGCGAGCCAGCCCTACCCCGTCGCAGTGCCCCACTCCCAAACCCTAAGCCAACCCTACCCAGGCGCACCAACAACCTCCCAGCCACAGCAAAACCAGCCTTACCCTGGCGCACCACCCCCATCACAAACCCCAAGCCAACCCTACCCAGCCTCCTCTCAGCCCCTGGCCTCCCAGCCCTACCCCGGCGCACAAAACCCTTCAGGATACCCAGGCGCCGAACCGGCAAACCCTAGTGTAAACCCTAACACTGCCTACCTAAGCGGGGGGCCACACCAAGGGGGGGGACAGGCGTACCCTGGGGCAGGAGCGGGCTCCCAACCCTACCCTGGGGTTTCGGCAGGCGGCGCAGGGCAAGGTGGGTGGTGCACTAGGGGGAGGAGGGCAGGGTTGTGGTGGTTGAGGCAGAATAGGGCGAGATGCGCCTTGTACCTAGTTGACCACAGGGGTTAGTTACATGGTAGGTTACATGCACTCCAGCAATGCAGCCAGATTAGCAATCAGTCTTGCACATGCGGCGCCAAGCAGCTCTTTCCTGGCACTGTTTAACCATCTATTGATCCCACGTGACTTGAGGTCCTGCTGGAGATGGTCAACCCATGTGGCCCCTCGACCACAGGGCAGTACAAATGTAAGCTCCAGCTGCACAGACAGGTATTGCAGAGCCATTCTTCCACAGCCTTCAACCTCCCCTTTCTTGTTTCTTCAGGCCCCCCTGGGACAAATGCTTACCCAGGGTACCCAGGCTACACCCCGCCACAACCCTACCCAGGCGCGCCTCAAAACCCTAGCTACCCTGGCTACCCACAGCAACCCCCTACCGGCTCTAGCCCCTACCCAGGCGCGCCAGGGGGAGATAACACGCATCGGCCGCAGAATCCGGCAGGTACGGGTTCGTGGGAGGGCAAAGGGAGGAGGTTATGTATTCGAAATGTTGTTACGGCATCATGGTTGTTCCAGGATTGTTGGCTTTCTGTTCATTAACGACAAGACAATATGGGGGGAGGCTGTCCAGTATTATGGTTATATCAGCGTTGCCATTCAAGGTGTACGCCTTGTCATGCCGACCTCCATCTGATGGTATCATGGTACCATAAGATGGTGTCTATTCCCACTGCTCACACACACACCTCCCCCTCGCAGGCCCCTACCCACCCCCCAGCGCTGCCCCCGGCCACTACCCAGGTGCTGGCCCCTATGGAGGGTATCCAGGTGGTCCCCAGCAGCCCTACCCTCCACAGGTGGGTGGTCGTGGTGGTAGTGGCGGTGGCAGTGTGGTGAAATCGTGTGGTGATTCAGTTGATTGCGATTTGTGCATCACACACCATGTACGTGCTGCGGCTGGGGCTATCAAGTTGCAGCAGTGTCAGTATACAATGCCCAGGCAATTCATGCGCTTTTCTTTTCAAACCCCTCACTGCTGCTGTGTCCATCCCAGGGAGGACCCTACGGCGGTCAGCCCTTCCCAGCCCCCAGCCCCTACCCCCCCGTGGGCGCTCCTGGTTTCCCCCCCTCAGCATATGCGGCGCCACCCCCTGGGGGCTACCCTGCCTACCCCTCTCCCTCTCCTTACCCACAAGCGTACCCCCCCTACCCCGGGGCACCGGGGTACCCTGGCACTCCCAGCATTTGAGCATTTCAGAACAGAAGGGATTGTAAATGCAGAGATAACTATTTTTAGTCGGGCGCTTCGATGTGGGCTTGTGGGAGTAAATGCATGGCAGGCGCCTAGCTGGAGGAGGTTTATGGGATGAACTCAGTAGACAGGGATATAGGAATGCCATGCTTAGGTTGATTAGTGCCTTAGTGGGGTCAGAAATGTGCTAGAGCGGTGTCACGAGCTTGATGTTGGTATTTTTTGTCGGTGCTGCTGCTTGTTGAGGGGGAGTTCCAAGGAGGAAGAAAGAAGCAAGCCTTGAAGGGAACGCCCACATTGGCAAACCATGTACACCCAAAGGCTTTAGGGCACCCCAGGGCAGCATTGTGTGTATGGTGGTTGGGATGGACCGCTGCACATTGCTACTTGGTGGCTACTAGAAGCGCCAGTGAAGCTCCTTTGGACTATGCCGCATGTGACACAGCACCTGGTGTGACCACCACATTGTCAAATTCTTGCGACCGCCGGAATGATTCTGTAACAGTAATACTATAACTTTTTCAGACTGAGTCTCCAATAAGTCACGGGCCCTAAGTCTCAGACTGAGTTGGCCGCCCAACCTTCTTTATGCTCAAAAGGAAAAAACAAAACGCCCCCACACACAACGGCACACCACGACCAGCAATGTTGAAACACACAGACACTTTCAGGCCGGGCAGCAGTCAGTGGAACATGGCATGGGTAACAAGGGCATATAATATACTACATTTATGTAATCATCCTTGCAAGTAATTAACTTTTTACAGTGGTGTACACTAAAATATGAAATGTCCACGCATGCATGTCTGCAGCCCTTGCATTTATTATCTACATCGATGACAGTCCTCTGGCTCATTGATAATGGAGCGCTAGCGTGGATGAAGAACACTCCTCATCATCACTGCTGACCGAGTCCCTTGGTGAGAGCATAGTCATGCTGCATCTGAATTTTCTCTGGATGCACCCTCACTACCCCGGGAGCCCACGCCGTAGGGTTGGAACTTCCAAACGGGCACAAAACCACAGGGCAATAGAATACAGGGGGTCCCAATTGGAACAGCACAAGTGGGGTATTACCCATACGCACGCAGTCATGACCCAATGGGCGTCCCTCTCAATAGAGATCCAGGTTCCCTGAACATCACTGGACCCCATAAATTGCCTGAGGTACTGCTGCACGATTGCATCCGCTGATGATCATAATGAACTGAGGCTGAAAAGACCCTAAGGGCTTGAAACCTTCAATCGAAAGTGCCTTTGGGGTGAATGCCCCTACAGAGCCAAGTTGTCAATACTGTTCAGCAATGACTGCGACCCCTGCAGGAGGCACCTCTGGCCTTGCCAGCTAGCTGCTTGCCCCTGGGTCTGCAGGTGGCTGTGGAGGTGTCTTGCCGCACACCCTCTTGTGCACCCTCCAGTGCGACATCTGGCATCCCTGGCTGCAGTAGCGGCGCTGGCAACACCCTGAGGAGAATGGTAGGAATAAAAACACAGCGAAATCTGGTAATATTGTGCCCAGTACCCTACAAGGCAATACATGGAGGTAGGCAGATACTGTACAATGCGCAAAAAACGATATTTATATGCATTATAATGCATTACATAATATAAGAAAAAGGAATTACAGGGAAAACAATTTTACCTTTGGGACCGCTTTTGCACGATCATGTCAAATGCAATGCACGCGTTGGCAATTGCGCTGCTTGCTTGAGCACAGCTTCAGCTTCAGCTTCTGCGCCTGGGTCGCAGCCAGGAAATGGTTCTGGCGCCCGCAGTGGTCGCATATCCTCAGGTCATGCAGGTTGCCAAACGCCTCCCAACGCATGTCCCAAGGAGGCTCATCCGGCAGATCTCTCCGCATTGCTAGGGAAAGAGGTGCTTTGCCTGATGGATCCAACAAACGAGCAGCTACTTGCGCCTGGAACAATGGGAATAGCAATGGTTCAGGGTGCACCTATATGTATACCTGCATAACTCTAGCTGATTGCCATGAATACGCCAGCATTGTAACAGCTGCATTGCGATTACCATACTGGGGATCCTACTGCCCTACATGAAATGATTACTCCTGGTATTACATGAGCTGACCAGAAAGACTTAAGCTCGTGGTTTTTTAGTTTTGTTTATGATGGAGACAACCCTTTACATTCCCAATCATTCAGTTGGCAACGACTCTGTGACATGTGACAATATCACTAGAACATCGAGCCCTATGCAGTCTAAACCGTTAAGCCTCAAACCCTCATTGAGGCCCGGCCTACCTTGAAAGGGTTTTGTCCAAAGCTTTCGCACAGGGGCCCAATCTCAAAAACCTTCAACCTGGTAGGGTTTTGCGCAGGCAAATCTTTGAGGTTGTGAGATGATTCCCGTGCGATGCACCCCAAAACTTCCAGGCTCCCAAGTGTCATCAGCCGCACAGCCTTGTTGGGGTGCAGGAGGTACTTGCGCAGGCCTGGGACTAGCTGCTCACGCACTGCTGCAATGGCAGCCCCCTGCACACTCAGATTGACACCCCTCCTGTGGAACAAGTATAAAACCATATAACAAATCCAAAAGTAATCGAAGAGCCAACGGCATTAGTGTTTCAACTGGTACAGTACCTAATGCAGCTGTGTCAAATGTTGTACAACATGTGCTGTGCGCCACACATTGAGGGGTAGTGGTCAGCCTTACAACAACATATTTTGCACATAGATATGGGTAGAATGGACGTGTGTACACTGCGTGCATCATGTAGCCTCAGCTGCTGCAGCCAGTGGTCACTTCCAAAGTTAATTCAAATAAAAATCAAGCGCTCACCTGTGGTGACATTTTCATCCAACTGGAAAGCGTATAAAATATCACTTCTGATGCCAGCTTGTGCATGGTTGGAGCCTGGTGCGTGTCCAAGTAGTCTAGTCCAATATATTCCTTGTCCTCCATCTTGTCACAGGCGTGCAACACCACTGGGAGTGCGTCAGCAGCAATCATCGCTGTGGAACATGGGAAACTCAGCTTCAAGTCCTGCTGCCGTTGCATTAGGTGTTTTGCTCGAGTCAACTCAAAGTTGCGTAAATGCAGCAGGACGCACATGATTTACTGGCAGCAGTCATTCAATGTGTGACACTGACAACTTGATTGGGGACAAGGTAGTGTCATGCAGTGGTTAAGTACTACAAATTTTTGGTAAAGCACTACCAGCTGTTGCCAGATGACACTGCCATGCGCAAGGCTTTCCAAACCCTACCAAATGTCACATAACCCTTACCAGGGGCACAGGCGGGCAGTTGGTGTATCAAGTGAAAGAGTATGCCCAACGTCTGAACTGCAGCGGGTTCATGGCTGATGTCTGGACAGAACTCTGGGTTACCGCTCCTGTCAAGGTTTGCCATCAGGTCAGCTATGGAGGCCACCCACTCCTTGTTGACAGTTTCACCTGCATTGCGTTGTCACAGAGTGTCACTGAGCCATGCCATCCAATTTGCACCACTGGTGACAACACGAAATTGCAGATTGCAGTATGCCAAGAGCTTGTATTCCTAGGTGGTTATAAGTAACAGTATTTCCAGTAATTACAGAATGGCTGAACTCCCTTTGTGTCCAGTACCTCTACGGGCTCTGATAGTATGATACCATATTTAGTAATTCACATTAATTAGTATCATACTAGTGCAGTGAAAGAGTGCCTCACCTAGGCCAATCAAGGCGGGAGTACTCCCCACAGGCCCATGGCCCGAGGCCCTGCCACTCGCCACCTTGCCATTGCGCAACACCTCTTCAGGCGCCACCAAGGCCAAGCTATGCAAGAAGGAGCGTGCTTCGTGTGCCACCATCTCATTTTTGCTGGAGGTCAGCTCCTTGATGCGGGTAGAAATGCCTGCAACATGTAGGCTCACGATTTCAAAGCCGTGCAGGAGGTCAGCATGCTTGATGCGTTCAGTGATGCCTGCACACAATGTCATGTACACAATGTCATGTAGGCTGCACACAATGCCAAGTAGGCTAGCGTTTTGCAGGAGGTCAGCATGCTTGATGCGTTCAGTAGTGCCTGCACACAATGTCATGTATCCTGCACACAAATTCACGTAGGCTAGCGCTTTTGCAGGAGGTCGGCTCTTGCTGATGTGCGGGTGTGCCTGCATGTGTGTAGGCTAATGCCATCACCCTTGACAAGGTGATACCGTACACATCCCATTAGCAACACACAATGTTATCAATCACAATGTGTTCAATTGCTGCCCATGGAGTGTGCCAGCAGAGTCTGACTTAAGTTGCCAATGCTGTGCCACAGACAAAGCTAGCTGTTGCCGATGCCCCATGTGATCGTCACAATGTCACGCTTGCGATTGCAATGCAACTCAGACAAAGCCTCATTCTGAAGCAGCACCACATGCCATTCATAAATGCACTTTGATAATTTTTATATTGGACCTGGGAGTTTCAATGCACTTGCTGTAATCAATGCATCTGTTAACCAGCCTGTGGCACCTCTTACCCAATTGAAGGAGCTTGTTCTGTAGCTCTGGGCAAACAAAGGGGCCAAGGACTTTGATGGCTGCATGCATGTCCCAATGGCAGCACACATCTTCATCTTCACTTGACTCTTTGCATGGTTTGGTGTGGACGAGCGCAACAATATCTTCCAACAGCAGGTCCTGCATCTGTAAAATCCAGGACAACATCATGTAAGCAGACAGCCTGCTAGTAACCATGTGGCACGCTGCATCTGTCTGTGTTTGAAAGGACTACAGGTCAACATCATGACAGCTGGCAGTGAGCTCAAGCAATTGGCCTCCTATTGGCAGTGCTTTCCACAATGTGGCATGGCTGGACTTGAACCGCATGCAGTACCACTTGTAACTTACGATGCCAGATGGCATGATGCAACCCTCATGGCACATGAAACGTACGACATATAACCTGCTCCGCAAAGCAAGCGAGGAGGGGCGTGCCTTGGTAAGGTAAAAACTGGCACTGGGGATACACCGGCCTTCCACAGTGTAACCTGCTACCCGCTTGCCGAGTAAGGCACGCCAAAAAAACTGGTGATTGCTGTGTGCGCGTTTTTCCAACCCACCTGGGCGCAGTTTGGCACCTGGAGTGCGTCATGCAGGACCAGCTTGACCAGGAGCATGAAGCAGGTCTGCCAGTAGCTAGAGGACTTCCTGCTCCTCAGCTTCAGGTACACGGCCCTCACCTACACATGTAGCAGGCGCATATTGTACTACACAATTATGCTACATAATATTATAATTGGTAATGTAATCATTAAACAGTTTTGCACATTGAGAAGGCAGGAAACTAATGCATGCAACACACAATGTGGCTTTATGAGGAGTGTGGGGTACAATTGCACCTGGTATGCTTTGGGATATTGATTATTCTCACAACCTCAATTTGGCAGCATAGCATAACAGCATACAAGACAGTTTAATTCAGGGATAATTAATTAAATGGAGTGGAACATCGAAATGTTGACCATCCTAGGCCATATTGCTGTGGACTCATACCATCTTTGTACCAACAATGTCGACGCAGAGAAATTGTGCAATGCAATGCGTGTGGCGTGGACGCGTCGCATTGGCGCTGAGTAGGGTTTACACATGAACACTCGTACCTCACTCACAAACCTCGGGGCTGCATCCACTGCTATCTTCCTGCGTGCTGGGCTGTCCGCAAGGAGCCTCAAGAGCTGCAGAGCGCTGTCACGCGCAAAGAACGCCAACTCCAAGATATCTGCTTTCCCTGCTTTTGCCACTGGCCACCGGCTGACAATCTTGGGCACTGATGTTGCACACAGGAAGCGGTCAGTGGCTTGTGTAACTTATCATTGAAAGCGAACATGTTCTTGGGTATTGTCCTACAACACGTTCTTAGATATTATTGCTCAGGCCTGGGCGGGCCCCAGCGCCTGTCCCCGGGACTGCATTTGCAATGTTTGACAGAAGATAGTACTTGGGGATGTAATGATCTTGAACGTTATGCGCTCACCTGTGATGCAACATGCTGTGGTAAATTCATGTAGGCAAGGGTACGGGAGATCACTGTTACTGTCAACGTGGTGGGGGTTTTGGCTATGAAAGAAGCTGCGTAGTCCATCGGTATGTGCTCCACATTCTCAGAGTTGTCCGAGGCGAGCAAAATTGCTGGCAGTGCTCCAGCAGCAACCATCGCTGTAAGAACATGGGAACAGTGTCACTACAGCTGTGCCCATCTCAGATGATGCCCAACGGTGCAAACCCACGTTATGTTGCTGTATTTACAGGACTTCCTCGTGTGCTGTGCTTGAAAGGGAACTGAATGTGACATTTAACGCACATGAACAAATTTGAATTAATCCCATTTAAGCTGGAATGCGTGAAAGCACATTAAACGTGCTTTCTGCAATTAAAAGACATCCACCAATACCTGCATTGCCCGACCCAGATGCCTCACCAACAGCAATACATGCTTGCTAACCTCCGAGGCAAGCGTGCTAATCTCTGTCTGCCCACACCCAGGCGTTTTGAACCTGATTGATATCAACTTGCCGACAGTCGCTGCTGTCAAATCCTGAGCTAAAACATCCATGACCACAGGCACAACCATGGTGGTGGTCAAAAAAGACCTTTCATATATTTTCTGGCAACATCATCAACAATTTCAGATCGTGAGGCACCCAAAGGCTAGGCACTGCCCACACCACAAACAGATACGTTTTGTGTCTCAAACACTGTCATCGCGGTGTCCCATACCCTTGTCTCAACCCCTTACCAGGTGCACAGCTGGGGTGTGCAGTCACCAGGCTCAGCAGCACCTCCAATGCCTGCAGGACTGGTCCGGAGGGGCCATGGCAACTGGTTGGGAGGCCTGCATCACTGCTTGCTACAAGGTGGACCGTCAGCTCAGATATGGAGGCCACCCACTCTTCATTGACACCTGCATCCCATTGCCAAGGGTCGAGGCAATACCACTTCCTTTCATACCGCGCATGTACATGATGCGCTTCACAAAAACTGGATGCAAGGCTGAGACAGGTCAAGCTCTGTGTCGTCTTTACATTTGCCCCTGTGTTAAGCTTCAGCCACTAGTGCGCAAGATTTAACACAGTTTCAACATTTTATTTCTTCAAGGCCAACATTGCCTGTTGGCTTGGGCTTTTAACCATGTGACAGCTGTGGATGGCAATAGTGTGTTCTGAATCAGGCCCAAGGCAGTAGTAATATCTCTCAGTGCGACAAAACCAGGTGCCCGTGGGTACCATTGAGCCTGAACCTCTAGGCTGGGCCAACCCACGTGGTGTTGGACACTGGTGTTGTCCTTGCTGCGGCCATTGGAGAGCTGTCGACTGGTAGCTGTTCGAACTCTGCTTTGGTGGCTATGCATGAGATCTGCGCAGGATCTGCGCACATCTAGTGCACAGAGGTCAAGGCAGGGTTTGACCAGCTACCAGTCGACAGCTCTCACATGACCTGGATGATGGTTGTGGAGGTAGAGCGTGCACCGCTCAAGGCGCAGGATGACACTGGGCAAGCATTTGACCTTCGGAAAAAGACTGGTGTGGGGAGGTGGGGGCGGAATTGTTTTTGTCAGAAGCACCTGTGGATTTGCTGCATATCAGCATCTGGCAAAAACCCCACTGCATCCAATTCTGCCCACCTTACGAGGGCCCAGGTTGCAGTATTGTGACCACCCAGCTCATAGTCATGTAGGTCAACCATGCAGTATCCCTCACAATGCCGCACTTGGTGTTGCACAGGGGTGTGATGTGCCTGTGGTGTGCCTATGGTCATCGAGTGCCAGCTTGCTGCTTTTGTTGGCTAACTGCAGGTTGGCAAACTCCTGCGCTACCAAAGTCGACGAATGCTGTAGTGGCCAATGAGAAGGAACCGCGGGAGTTTTTCAACCTGGAGTTACCCAAGCGGGGCAGCCAGCTGGCACTCGATGGCAACATGTGGGCGCAGCTGTATGCGGTGAGGGGAGCATGTGATCTGGGTGTCTACACTTTAGACTGGTTGCTGCGGGTCATTGGTTGAGTGTCACTGGCAGATACCCAACGTGTGTGCATCTGTGCCTTGCTATCCATGATCTGTGCTTGCCCTCTGTTTTGTTGTTCAGATGTGGTTGACATCAAGTGCCTGCTGCAGCTGTGTGGGGTATTGCCCACGACTTGCTGCTGGTGCTGCTGCGACGTGCACTGCGCCTGGACCTCTCCTCATAAGGGTGATTTGCCTCCCATCACGTCTGCTGCTCGACTCAGCGCACCAAGCCGTGTCTCAGCGGGATATGGAGTTGGCGCTTGGCCGCCATGCCTTCGTGGCAGCAGCGTCAAGGGGCGTGCTGTGCTGGGGAGCCCTAAACCCTAAAGCAGGGGGGGGCCTGTGGAGCTGCGGAGCTTAGTGCGGGTGGGTGCACTGGCAGTCTGGGACCAGCGCGAGTGGGCCAGGTATGCGGCAGGGGTGGGCTTCACAGACTGCAGCTTTTCCATTTGTGAGTTATATGTTGTCTGTAGATCATGCTTACACGCCCAATTTGGGAGCACCGTTGATGATGACAGACTTGAACTGGCCTGTTGTTGGGATTGTTGTTTCATATGCACGACATTGTTCCGTGCTGGATTCAAGGCTGGAATAGATCGTTAAGACAAGTTTCTGTAACGCTGTTTTTCATGAGGATGCACTTATTTGCAGCAAACCCCACTCATTTGCAACAAAGCACTTTTGAGCTACCTTTTCAGGCTACCAGTTATTGGCACCATTGGCAGTCTGAGACTCCACATCCTGAAAGTTATGGTAAAACATAAAGAGAAATTAACCTCCTTGCGAAAGGCATCCCAACCCTACAGGGTGCAGGGTACTAGTTATAATCAACTTAAAAAACCCTCGCCAATGAGTTTCAATCAGTTCTAATAGGTGCCGATCAGGGCGTGGGCCATGCGTAGCCCCAGGGGAGTGCAGTCAATGCCATGACTCCAACCAGCGCAAGCTATGCCCCAATCAGTTTGTGATTTGTTCCAACCAGCGCAAGGAGGTATGTAAGAAAAGGGATATAAAGGCCGGTGGCTAGGAACGCCACTTGTTTGTTCTTTGGTTGAAAAGTTGAAAAAGGGATACAAAGAAATTCATATTGATGCGCACCCCTTCAGCAGCTCGTGGATCCCATACCAGTGCGTGATCTGTTTCAATCAGCGTGCGATCGGTTTTAACCAGAGCAAGACCTGCCCCAATCAATTCGTAATCCGCCCAAATCCATGGTCCCAATCATTTTTGATAGGTTCCGATCAGCGTGTGGCGTCGATCCGGGAGTGCAGCCACGCCATGATTGTCGCAAATGCGTCATCCCGAGACGGGTCCCCAGCAAAGGGCATCTGAGACACCGTCACCTTTGCCCCATAGTCTGAGCTGGCGGTGGGTTCATCGCCGTGCCGCTCTTTGAAGCCCTCCTCCATGCGCGCCGTCAGGGTTTTGTGGAGGTAGGGCGTGGAGGCGTAGAGGAACCTGTGAGGAAAGGTAACGGAATGATCAATAATTTGTTCTTTTGTTTATAAGAATGAAGTTGCAAATACTCCCCCACCCCCTGCTACTATGGTCAACTGTCAAGATAAAATTATATGGAGCTCTCCAAGGTTTCCGGGTGTGGAGCACCTGAGTGGAGGAATTTTGGGGAAGGGTTTCAGCCGAGGCTTTAGGGTTTAGGGTTCACGCACCTGTGCCAGACCTGCGACAGCGCCTCCTGCATGCGTTGGACCTCAAGGTAGGTGATGGAAAGCAGGATGGTGGGGAGGTCATGGATCCGGGACTCTGGCACCCGCACGCTGAAAGGGGAGAAGTCCAGCAGGGTTTCGAAGGGGACGTGCACGTGGTCCATGATGATCACTGGCAGGCAGCCGTGCAGGATGGAGTCCTCTAATCGCTGCGCAAAGCCGTCGCCTGGAAGCAAGGGGGTGTGATTAAATGTTAGCAAAGACATAATGATCACTGGCAGGCAGCCGTGCAGGATGGAGTCCTGTAATCGCTGCGCAAAGCCGCTGCCTGGAAGCAAGGGGGTGTAGTGGGTTGTTAGTAAACCAATCCCACACTTACAGTGAATTAAGATGCAATTACACAGGATGGAGTCCTCTCATCCCTGCGCAAAGCCGTCGCCTGGAAGCAAAGGAGTGTTATTTGGATGGTAGTACTTAACTTTGCATAGTGGATACGCTTAGGCGGCGGCTGTCTTGTTTTTTTTTCTTCTGCCCATGATTCCAGCAGTACAGCCAGATGAACAGTCAGCCTTGCACGTGCCGCGCCAAGCAGTCCTATCCTTGTACTGTGTACACCCAGTGTGGCACAACCTCATGTTTGAAGGACCAGTATACCTCCGAAACAATCAAAAGCTAATTGCAGTATCAGAATGGTTCTACACGCAAATGCCCAGCCACTCACCTGGTGCCACCAGGCAGAAAATCGAGGTGGCCAGCAGCTTGGAGTAATCCCCAGCCACCTGGGGATCGCTCTTGGACCCGATCCGTATGTTGTAATTTTCCGTCCAGTTCAGACTTTTCGCCAAGTGGTACGCTCGCTGCCGAATCCCCCGGCTGTATTTCGCCATGCGTGGGGGTTTGCCCACATCCCCGCGCAGAAACAGCAGGATGGTTCGCTCCAGGGGCTCGTGCAGTTGGATCAGGGGGGAAAAGTGTGCGTAGGTGTCCAGGGGCTTGAAGGCGGGGATGACAAGGTCCTGCGGGTGGTGGGGATTGGGTGGTGTGGGAGGAGGTACTACCCCCGGGGTAGGGGTGGAGGCCTGGAGAACACTGAGGGGATGGAAATGCCTTAGGAATACGATGGGGAACTTGGAGGGAAGAGAGGGCAGAGGTAGCAAAGTGATTTGCGAGCCAGTGTGGGGGGAGAACCCTACGTCCGGGGGAATGGAGAAGGGGGTGGTAAGTCCAGACTGCTGGTAAAGCATGTCACTGATTGATCAACCTACCTTGTTGGGATCATATCATGGGAGTGGGCCTGTGACCCTGTGTGTTCACGGTAGTGACCATCCCCTGTGCAGTCATAACATGCTATCACGCAGTATGGTCATACCCACGGGACTGCCAGTCGGACTAACCTACCTTGGTTGGGTCGTAGCACGGGTGGCCTTTGACCCTGTGCGTCCAAGGCTGGTGGCTGGAGGACTGCCAGTTGTAGTCATCCTGGTTATAGGCGGTGTCGGAGGTGTGGTGGCCCATCCTGTGGGGGGTCAGGGATGGGGGATGCGGGGTGAGGGAGGGGTAGCCATGGAATTAGTCAGCGTGACTGAGAACCAAGAACATATACCCTACCCAAAACCCTAGCATAGGGTCATCCCTCCCACCCGCGCCACCCACCGGCCCCAATGCGCCACCAATTCATGAGTAGAAATCACACAAACCCTAGCCAAATCCTACCCAAACCTAGAGTTTGCCCCCGAACCCCTCCCCACCTGCTCTCAGTGTGTCAGCTTGACAGAGGGCCAAATCTCTCAACCCCTACATAATCTCTACGCAAACCTTTGTAGGTAGTACTAAAACCCTACCAAAACCCCACCCACACCCCACCTGCCCCAGTGCGTGAGCACGATTGAGGACCAAATCTCAGAGGGTGCCCAGCAGGCCCCCTCGTCATGCGTCAGCATCCAAATGTGGTCCCTGCCCCCCCTCCTGGCCCACCAGGGGTGTGTGCTGCTGAGCCAGCGGTGCGCCTCCCATAGCAGGTTGGCGGCGTGGGATATGCGGGGGACTGTGGGAGTGGGTGGTGGAGTAAGGTGGGAGAGGGGTTTAAGGAGGGAAAATGCAGGAGGGGGAAGCAGGGGTGTGTGTGGGTGATGCGCGGGAGAGCGGTGGGCAGGAAGGGGTGGTGGGGAATAAGGAATGGAGGAGGAGGGACAGGTTGGGGACATAAGCGGACAGGGGTGGTTCATAGTATGAACAACGACGGGGTGGACAGCTAGGCGATGGACAGGAAAGGTATAACAAAGCCACAATAAGGGAGAATTCACAAAGGGGCAAATATGCATGCAAGGTATATTGCACGGGAGGGAGAAGGTAGGTACTCACATGCCCCGGGGGCGTAATACCAGGGCGCGTCCGCCCACCCCCACACAGGGAAGATGTAGCACGCAATGTAGACGGGCACATAAAAGAAGTCCGCCTTCTCGGGGTCAAATGTCCTGTGGGGGCTCATCAATAGGGCCTCATGGAAAAGGTGCTCCAGTTGGTAGCTCCAGTGGTGGACATGGGTGACGTTGTCTGGGGGAAGGGGGGTAAGAGGGAGGATTAGGGTTTGGCGCTTGCTGCTGCGCCGAATGCAGACTTTGTTTTTGTTGCCCGTAGGTATTTTGTGCCGTAGCCCCACTCTACCTTCCATATTTACTTTGCTGCATTCATATAACACCCTAGGCTAGGTTTTCCCACCCACCCTAGTTGAACACCACACAATAGGACAGGGTATTCCAGGCAGCGCCCTCTCCACCCTCCATACCCTAAACCAGCGTTTTTCACCCACCATCATCAAACAGGCGGTACACACATGTCGTCGTGCATGCGGTACTACCTAAACCCTACTCCACCATCAATACCCTAGGCTAGGGTTTTCACTCACCATCATCGAACAGGCGGTACACACACATGTCGTCGTGCATGCGGTACTGGAGCATGCGGCTGTTGAACTCAGGGGGGAGGTCATACACGTAGATGAGGGGGGAGGGCTGGGAGGGGGGCTGCAGCAAGGGGTTGGTCTCTGCCGCTGGGGCCGCCACGTGGTCTTTGAGCCAGGGGGAGGAGGTCTGGTGCAGGCCTGGGGAAAACGGGGAGGGAGCTTTGTGGGAAATGCAGAATGGAGGGAGTGTGGGTGTTTTTGCAAATTTGGGTCGCTCATAAGGGGCTGAGAGGCCTGGAGGCGTGGAGTGTTTCTGGCGTGTGGTATTTAAGCCAGGGAACTTGATGAGACATAGAAAACCCTTATCATTACCTGGCTCCGGTTTCTCCCCTGCCACCTTCCTGCTGCAGTCATGCCCGTACCACCCCTTGTGGCACTTGCAAAACCCTAGGGTACAGGCCCCGTGCCCCGAGCACTGGTTCAGGCACACGGCTTCCTTGGGTTGGTCGCAGAACTCGCCTCCAATGCCATCCAGCATGCAGTCACACCTGCGAGAGCCGATGTAAGGGACCTGGGATTACGCTTCAGGTTAAGGGTTTAGTAGGTTGAGGGTTAGGTTTAGAGAAAGCCAGCATATGGGGTTTGGGTTTTGAGCCACACACTCTCACTCTCATTTGGCTTGTCAGCAATTTGCCTCCAATGCCATTCAACATGCACCCACACCTGCAAGAGGAGTTGGTTTGAATTAGGGTATAGGGTTACCCAGTACAATTGTGGGTTTTGCAAGGGGGACACTGAATCTTCAGGACTTTAGGCACCACAGTCAATGCAGTCACACAGCCACCATATCCATGCATGCAGATCAACACCATCTGTGACCACCTGTCCAGGAAAAGGTTAAGGGCTTTGGGGTTCAGGTTCCCAGGGTTATGGTTGTGGTTCAGGTTCCCCGAGTTAGGGTTCAGTTTCATCAAAGCAGGCCTCCAATCAACAGCCAGCCCAAGGCAATACCCTACCCCAGGGTTTCCCCACCTTTGCTTTGGTTTTTCGCCAAAGCACCAGCCGTTCTCCCCGAAAACGTCCTCGAATTTCTTGACATCTCCAAACCCGTGGTGCCTCCCATTTGGACCCTGCAGGGTATCAAAGGAGTGTTGAATGGTACGATGCCCCCCCCTCTGTTGGCACCAAGGGGCATTTTTTGCACTGTATCCAATGTCACTGCAACTGGATGCTTGTGAGCGGAATTGGAAATAGATGTGTCCGCTCCGCTCCGTACTACCTCAAACCCTCAAGCTTGAAAAGTTTGAAGGATGCACCACCAATTGGAGCTATCACAAGGTAAGAAGCATGGCCTAAAGCTGTAGCGGAGTCGGGTAACAACTGCTGCAGGCTTGCTGCCACAAAAAACCCTCGGGGTAGTTCTTTAAGGATTTCCCATGCACCGATGTAGGGTTTCACACAAGGTTTTGGCTAGGGTTTGTGCCAGGCTTTGGTTAGGGTTTTCACGCACCGTCTTGGGGTTGCAGTGCAGCACGAGGGGCCTGCCCTTGGCCAATTGCATTAGGGTTTCCACACATCAAGTAGGGTTTAATTAGGGTTTGGTTAGGGTCTTCACGCACCGTCTTGGGGTTGCAGTGCAGCATGAGGGGCCTGCCCTTGGCGATTTTGGCCCCCGACCCCTGAGGGGTGGCCCAAATTGGGGGGTGTACTGACTGGTCTAGCAAGGGGGCGTACTGTGGGTAGGCGTCGCGGGGGGGGCAGTAGCAAGCTGCCACGTCGTCATCGCACACACCTGGTCAGGGGAGGGAATTCCAAGGGTTAGTGAGGGTTAGTGCAAGGGAGAAAAATGATGTGTGCACAACCCTGGCAAGAGCTCTAGAGGGGTTGCCTGTGTGTGTGTGTGTGTGTGTGTGTGTGTGTGTGTGTGTGTGTGTGCGTGTGTGTGTGTGAAAAGCTTTCAAAGGTGGCGCCAATGGGGATATTGAGAAAGCTAGCGATGGTGTGGGGACGTGCCCAAGCATCAGGGGAGGAGGGGGAGGGGTGCACAAGAAGGCTGCCAGCATCACACACATCTGCCAAGGGACTTTAGGGTGTTTAGGGTTTAGGTTAACCCAAACACTCAGAGGCGCTGCAAGGCCTACTAAGACCCAAACCCTAAACCCAAACCCTACCAGCGCAGCGCGACGCCGTCCAGTGGGTTTCCTTGAAAGGGTTTTCCGGTTGGCTCATTGGCTGATTGCTGGTGCTGTCTGCGGATCGCCAGGCGTGGGTGCAGGGGCGCTTGAAGGGGGTGGTGCAGTCGGGGCCTGTCCACCCTGTGCATGAAGGGGTGTAGGGTTTAGGGTTTCGGGTTGTGGGGTTGGCAGCCAGCGGTGGGTACAGGGGGGTGGAGCAGTCAAGCCTGTCACAATGGGGTGTGAAGTCTTAGGGTTTGCACTAGGGTTTAAGGTTTTGAGCTCCACATGGCGGGCACTAGCGCAGCCCGCTGTCTGCGTCCCAGTTCCTACTCCTCTTAAAGTTCAGGACCTAAGGTTTAGGGTTTAGGGTTTGAGATTTAGGGTTTGGGCCCACCTGCTGGGCATTCACACAGCCCGTGGTCTGCGTTGCAGTTCCCCACCCCGTTGCAGTCCTTGGGGCAAGTCTTACTCCCCCTGGGGGCGGCCTGCACACACAGAATCACACAGTAAATTCGAATATAAGTAAGTAAGTAAGTAAGTAAGTATTTGCTTTCCAGCTTCGAAGCCAGGTTAGCATGTCTGGGTATGCCTCACCCCAGTCCTAGAGCCAAGGCTTAACTGACACTCTTTCAAGTGTGGCAGATGGTGGCCAACCAGTCGTGCCGCCTACCGCACTTTCGTGCTCCCCATTTTATCCCGTCGCAAAGTTCAGGGAAATTCGAAAAATATCGCTACCCTTAGGAAATTCGAATATGGCGACCAAAAATGTAACAATCAGATGCACGATGTAATATACAACCACATTTTCTGTGTCGATAGTATCAATCACCAGCTCGTTAATTGTAGGATAATAGGCGCGCCTAGGCGCGGTGAGCAGATTGCCAGGCGTGCATCACAAAAACGGTATAATGCTCACCTGGAAGGGGTTTGGTGTGTGGCTCACCCACCGCTGGCACCACTCCCCCCTGGTACCCACGCACCTGCCCCCCTCGTGCAAGGGGGGGAGGGGGGCATCGTCCTATGGGCGGGGCACGAGGGGGGGGGAATAATGGCATGGGGATGGATGCCATGAGAGTGATCGTGAGGAGGGCAGGGGAGGTAGGAAATGGCATCAAACGGCTTGTTGAGTGATCTTGAGAATACTATTACGATGAGTGGCCAGCACACCCTCCAGGGGACACATGGCGAGATATGGAATCCCAGCAATACACAAGTAGATACTGGGTAACATACTACAGCCATGCTCGCCACGCAGGGGGGGGCGACGGGTACATTATTATTCTAGTTATAATTAGTTATAATTACTTATAATGGTAACATACTACAGCCATGCTCGCCACGCACATGCAGCACGCCCATTTCCAAGTATTGTGCACTGCAGAGCCAGTGAGCTAATCTACCCAGGTTTAGGGTTTAAGCATTAGGGTTTAGGGTAAGCAAGCGCACCTGCTCTGGGAAGGAGTACCGCGCATGGTTCCCCCCCCTCTGCACCTCCCCACCGCCACCCCCCTGCAACCTCCCCACCAGCCAGGACCACCTCCCGGCCCCCTTCCCCCGCTGACCTCCCCCTCCCCACCCAGGCGTTAGGGTTTCGTCCCAAACCCTAAGCACCATGGTGGCTGCTGTCAGTACCACCAGGGCCCCCAGCACCAGCCACACCACCCTCCGCAGCCCCCCCACCCCCCACCGCCCCCCACCGGTGGGTGAGGCAGTCATCACGCGGGCTGCCTTCATGGCGGGCGGAAACCCTAGGGTCAAGGATGCAAACCCCTAGGGTTTGTCCGCTTGCTTCCCGCTGCAGGGTGGTATTTCCTCACAGCTAAGACTGTCAAAAATCGCCTCCCGCTGTTTCAAACCCGTTTCTGGGTTTGAACCCCAAACCAGGTGTCCTGTGTGACTGGCAGGCATGGATAGCAGCTGCAATACTGGTCAAAACGAGGAGGAAACAGGCTGTCGCCGGTATGTAGGGAAGGAATTTATGCCGAGCTGGTGGATAGGTGGTGAGTTCCCCACGCAAGGGTTTTGCAGTTCACATGCCTCGTCACCCCTAGGGTGGGTGTGACAAGGTTGGGGTAAGCCGGGACAATGTTCGATCCCAGGAGGATTTACTACGTGTGTCGCGTGGATGCTAGTAAATAACGCAAGCGCATGGTGAAAGTGTCCTTTCAAAATGTCCCTGCTGCAGATGCTCTCGTGGGGGTGCGGCGGTGTATGCATGCATAAGGCATTGCCCACAAGCGTATCCCGTTGTGGGTTCGAACCGCTGGTGCACCAGCGTGGGACAGCGCGACAATAGTTGCTTAGACACAACAGGACGTATGGTAGACGTGAACTAGTACGCCTTGCACAGAAAAAAGTGTAGCTAAATACATGGAGTTAACTTCCCCGCTAACACAACAGCTGATATGCCTTGGGAGGGAACATAGCATAGTTGCTGTTTCAACCCTCGCCAAATACACACATGCTTCATATCAGTGCGAAATACGCTGGTTATCAGCAACCCAGTTGCAAAAGGTGCCTGAAGTTGACGTGTATCGCCAGTGTGTATGGGTCCCGCAGATGCATGCATGCATCTGGTGCGCTGATTCCTCTTAAGTCACACCCGCGGCGGCCCCTACAGCACCTGTAACGACAAACCTTCAGGCAACGCCTGTCCGCACCTACTGAACCAGACTGGGTGAGTTGCTGTGCGCGCAGATACACAACTCAGTGGCTGCGGTGGGGGTGACGGCCGTGGTAGACAGTTGCCACTTGTGTTGGATGGCGTGAGTTTGAACTAAGGCTCAGGTCTGGTTGTCAAAGTCATACACAACCTGAAACCACGTTTTTGCATATGGGTATGGGCATTGTGGGCAGCTGTTTGTATAGTACAGGAGGCTGGGTTTTACCTGTAGTATTGGGGAGTTGTGAGGGGGTTCATGATGGGATGCTTCCGCGGTGGAGGGCTTGTGGATGAGTGTGCAGGGTTTGGGGTGTATGCAACGTGTACCCATGGTGCAGGCTACACTTGATCCTCAGATTTTAGGGTTTAGGGTTTAGAATGACCTTGCGCCCCCTGAGAAACCGCATTCGGTGCAGCACTGAACCCTAAAACCTACACCCCAAATTCTGGAGCCTCCACCACAGCTTGGCGTGACCACGAGCCTACACCTTAAACCCTACACCCTACCTTAGGGTTGCAACCGAAAACTCCCCAGCAGCCTAGAGCGAACATGAGCCCCCTGAAGCATGATGAAACCCTAGACCCTGAACCCTAAACCCTAAACCCTGAACCCAACACCTTAAATCCTGACCCCTGCCCCGCAGCATGGCGCGACCATGAGCCCCCTGAAGCACCGCACCAGTGGCTTTGTGCGTTCCGGCCTGCCCTTCATTGTGTTCATGGTGGCTGGCTCAGTGGGCCTGTCTGTGTTCCTACAAGGGAAGTACGACCTGCAGGTGAGGAGGGGGAGAACATGACAGGGTCATATTATAATCTCTGATAAAACCCTGTGATGTTACAGCTCTAGACCCTTAAACCTTAGGATCAAAGCCTTTCAATGTGTCTGTGATGGCTGCCTGCCTGATTGGGGTAATCTGCAGGCGGCGGACCTCGTTTCTGGGACGCCAACGCGATTAACCCCAGCCACTACCCACTCAATAAACGCTACAATGATTACCCTGCAGGACGCACGTGATAGGGAGGGTGCACTGAGCGCCCCTGCAACGGTGCAGCGGTCCAAGAAGTTCGACATCAAGGACGAGCTGGAGGTAGGTCTAGGGTCTAGGGTCTAGGGTTTAGGATGCAAGATGTTCGACATCAAGGGCGAGCTGGAGGTAGGTTTAGGGTCTAGGGTTTAGGATGCAAGATGTTTGACATGAAGGACGAGCTGGAGGTAGGTCTAGGGTCTAGGGTTTAGGATGCAAGATGTTTGACATCAGGGCGAGCTGGAGGTTTTGTTTAGGGTCTAGGGTTTAGGATGCAAGATGTTTGACATGAAGGGCGAGCTGGAGGTAGGCTGGACACGCAACTCTAAAAAACCCTAAGGCCTGCAAATTCGCATGCAAATACCGCAGAGAGTTTGGCATCAAGGATGAGCTCGAGGTGAGGTGATTGCAGCCTCAATGGTGTACGCAGCGGCAGTACAAGGCTGGTTGATGCAAGGCATGCCACGCATTCTTCATTGCTGATGCGCATAAGATTGGATGCCCAGGTTTTAATCCTTGTTGTACTACCCACATCCGGACTGACCTACTCTCCCCCCTCCTCGCAGCGCCTGCAAGACCACGTTGACCTCAACAGCTACCAGAACAAGCCAGTGCCACGCCCCAAGGACTGGTAGAATCCCTGGCAGCAACGACAAATTGCCGTTCCCATACGGGCCACGTTACTCACCACCAAACCCTTATTCTGGCGAACTCCTCATCAGAATACGTAATCTCGTCTGATCAGCCAAACCAGCACACCTTCATTCCCGGTACAAATTCCCAATCCCAGATATATTTTTGAATCCCCATGGACCCCAGCCAGCTATCCCAGCTCGAGCAGCTGCTGAGCGGCTGCCTGTCCCATGACAACCACATGCGCCAGGCAGCGGAGGGGGCCCTGGCGGGTGCTGTGAAGCCCCCACAGGCCACGCCGCAGCTGCTGGCGCTGCTGGGGGGTGGCGGGAGTCCGGAGGTGGGTGGGTGGTGAGGGGGGGGGCAGTTGGGATGGAAGGGAGGGGCAGGGAGGGGCTGCAGCAAGGGACACATGCAGCCGTCCTGTGTGTTTTCATGTTGTGGTAGTGGTGGTGGTAGTGGTGGTAGGAGTGATGGCGGGGGGGGGTGGTCTTGGTGGGTTGCGCGCACTGCGTTGCTGGCCAAACCCTGACCAAAACCCTAATAAAAACCCCACAAAACCCCACAGGTGCGCCAGCTGGCGGCTGTCCTGCTGCGCAAGCGCATCGCAAGCCACTGGAAGCACCTGGACCCCGCCACCCGCACGGGGGTGCAGGGGGCGCTGCTGGAGGTGGTGGTGCGGGAGCAGGTTTCGCCTGTGCGTGGGGCCGCTGCGGATGTGGTCAGTGCGCTCGCCAAGGTTACTGTCCCAGGTAGGGTTCTGGGGTTCGATTAGGGTTTTTGGGGTGTTGCGCGGCGGGGTCCCCAAGCCCCTTGGGATTTGTGTAGGGTGCAATAAGGATTGCTGACGATGGTATTGGGTCCTTTTTCCTATTCCGCTGAGGGTGTGTTTAGGAGGTTTTTGGGGAGCAGGTTTCGCCTGTGCATGGGGCCGCTGCGGATGTAGTCTGCGCACTGCCAAGAGACACAGTCCCAGGTAATGTTTTTGGGGACACTGAAATTTTTTGGACGTCGGGCTATCTTTTGTGTAGCAAGCCTGGAACTCCTCTCCTCCTATGCCCACCACCATGCATGGGTACTACGAGGGCTAGAGCAGCGCCTCAGCATCACCCGAGCAGCATGTGTACTAACCCTAGGGTTTTGTTTTCTCCCTTACGCAGAGGGCCAGTGGCCGGGCCTACTCGACTTCCTTGGCCAGTGTAGCGCATCGGCATCACCCGAGCAGCGCCAAACCGCGCTGGTGCTGTTTGCGGCCCTGGCGGAAACCCTAGGTAGGGCAACAAATTGTCATTTGGGGTGCTGCACCATCCTGAGCTACCAACCCTCTGCTGGTGGTGTGTGAAGAGGTCATGTAGAACAGCTTGGGTGTTACCCTTAATTAGGTTCCCTCTCGAGTACATCACCGCCATCACCCCACCCCACGCATACCCCACCACCCCTTCTCCCCCTTCCAGGCGAGTACATGCTCCCCTATTTTGCCAACTACCCTCAAATCCTACACTCCAAAGTCAAAACCCTAAATCCTAAACCCTCTCGCACAGGCGACTACATGCTCCCGCATTTCGCCACGCTGACCACCATCTTCCGAGGGGGGCTCCAGGACTCCACCCCCCGCGTGCGCACTGCCGCCCTGCATGCGGTGCCCTCACTGGTTGGCCTCATGCGCGACCCAGAGCATGTGGCGCAAGTGAGGGACCTCATGCCCATCGTCATGGAGGTGGGTGGGCTCTAAACCCTAAACCCAAAACCCTGAACTGCATGCATGCCATGGCTGAGTGGGGTTGCTGCTTCCGCGTGGGTACAATACGTTTGCCGATCGACGGGCACTTAACTGTACCCGCACGCAAACGGACGCCGCACCCTGGTACAGCAAGTTTGCCGCATGCGCTGCAAAATTACCGACCTGCAACTATTTAGAGCAAGCAGCGGAGTATTGCAAACATCAAGTTGACCCCCCATTCAGCCATACTTTACTGTATCCCAGGCGCAATGCGGAGGCGCACCCTGGTACAGCAATTTTGCCTCATGCACAGCTTTATTACCGACCTGCAACTTTCAGAGCAAGCAGCGGAGTATTGTAGCCATTGTCTGCAGGGACAGCAATTTGTGGAAAGTGCCCAGATTGTACTGCACCGTTTGCAGTTAGGGTACAAGGGTGTTTATATGCAGGATTTTATGTTACACCCCTGGATACGTGAATGGGCTAAGCAGTGTTACGAAGCGTACCCCGCGCCAGGTGTGGCAAAATACTGCCTGGCCAACGGGGAGGAAAACCCTACCCTGTGCACGCAAGTGTCTGAGATTGCTCATGGGTAACACCCCTCTAGGATCGCTAGGGTATCCATCACCACCCCAGGCTCACTCCCCTCCTCCCTCCAGGGGCGAAACTATCGAGCGCAACCCCATTTCCCCTCTCTGTGTTGCGTTTCCATCTTCATTTCCAACGCCCCCGTAACTCCTCTTTTCCAGGTGGCAAAATACTGTCTGGCCAACGGGGAAGAAGACACCACCCTATGCGTGTTTGAGATGCTGATGGATGTGGTGGAGTGCCCTGCGCCGCTCATCGGGCCCACCATCCCCCCCCTGGTGGCGTTTTGCATGGAGACAGCTGCCAACACAGGGTTACAGCTGGCTACCAGGCAGCAGGCGCTGCAGGTAAGGGTTTTAGGGTTTTTGGGGTTTGGACATTGGGACGGAAACCCTCATCAAATCCTCCACGCCCCGCTGATGGATTTCTGCATGGAGACGGCTGCCAACACAGGGCTACAGCTGGCCACCAGGGCAGCAGGCGCTGCAGGTGAGGGTTGTAGGGTTTCATGTCTAGGGTTTAGGGTTTGCCGTCAGCCGTTTCAAGGCCCTGCTTTGGACCCTACACTGGCGCTGGTTGTTGGTTTCAAAGTCTGTCCCATACCTACCTGGAAGTCGCCTTACCCTTGCAGAGGGTTGCGTGGTTGCCCACCTTCAAGCCCAAACACATCGTCAGGGGCCTACAACCGTGACCAAATCCCTTATCCAAGACCCTACACCCCAAACCCTACCTAAAACCCTACACTGACCTGTGACCTAAAAGCCTAATCCAAAACCCTCAGCCACCCTCTAATCCAAAACCCTACCCCAAACCCTTGCAGGTTGTTGAGTGGCTGGCCACCTGCAAGCCCAAGCAGCTCGCGCCTGGAACCCCAAACCTTAATCAATACCCTACACCAGGTCTTCACCTGAACCCTACCCCAAACCCTTGCAGGTTGTTGAGTGGCTGGCCACCTACAAGCCCAAGCAGCTGACCAAGGCCCGCCTGGTGGCACCACTGGTGACCAGCGTGTGCGCCATGTGCGGGGAAACCCTACCGGAGGGTTATGACGACGCATCGGAGATGCCGGCGCAGGTGTTTGCGGGGCAGGTGCGGTCAAAATGGAGGGTTTTTTGTGGTGGGGTTTTGGTAGGGTTTTAGCTTTGTGTCAGGACAGGAGTTTGGGTCTGGCAGTAGTCTTTGGGTTTTTGGTGTGTGCGGGGAAACCCTGTCAGAGGGTTATTACGACGCATTCGAGATGCCGGCGCAGGTGTTTGCGGGTCAGGTGAGAGGGCAGGGCAGGGTTTTGGGCTGTGGGGTTTTGGGGTTGTGGGGTAATTGACTGTGATGTTGTCCTCACCCCCTTGTAGTTGAAGGGTTCCAGGTCTGCATGAACCCTAAAACCCTAACCAAAACCCACACCCCCCACTCCGCAGGCGCTGGCCCTCTTTGCCTCCACCCTGCCCCAGAAGCAGGTTTTCCCCACCACCCTCCAGTGGGCGCAGCAGGCGGCCTCCACCCCCCACCCCCAGGCGCACGCGGCTGCCTGCCGGGTGGTGGTGGCTGTTGCAGAGGGATGTGGGGATGCCATGCGCAAGCAGCTGGAGGAGGTGCTGCAGGTGGGGGGTGGGGGATGGTGGTGGTGGGATGGTGATGGTGGTGGGGTGGTGGGGATGCCATGCGCAAGCAGCTGGAGGAGGTGCTGCAGGTGGGGCATGGGGGATGGTGGTGGTGGGATGGTGATGGTGATGGTGATGGTGGTGGGGTGGTGGGGATGCCATGCGCAAGCAGCTGGAGGAGGTGCTGCAGGTGGGGGATGTGGGATGGGGGTGGGATGGGGGGGATGGGCATGCAGATGGAGATGGTGTGTGGGGGGTGGAGGGTGGTCAGTTGCATGGGGTCTTTATACAGCCTGCTTAGCAATCAGCCTTGCAGGAGCAGGTTTAATCAAGGTGTTGCATCCACCACCAACAATCCCCACCTTTTTTCCTCCTTGCAATCCCGTCACCACTATTACCACCACCACCATCATCAGTACCAGTACCACCACCAGGGCCATCCACCCCACATCCATTTTCCACGCCGCAGCCACCACCAACCTACAACAACACGCACCCTCCCCGCATCCCACACACAACCACCCACCACCACCACCTCCCCCCTCCTCTGCAGCTGCTCCTCCCCTGCCTGTCCTCCCCCCACCCCCCCACCCGTCAGGAAGCAGCCCTGGCACTGGGCCAGGTGGCGGCGCATGGTCAGCCCCAAGTGGCGGCACACTACAAGACCATACTCCCGCTGCTGTTCCAGGTTGGACCCAAACACACAGCGGAAACCCAAACACACAGCAGAAATATTGCAGGAAGCAGAAATATGGGTTTCATTTGAGAGAAAGGAAAAGCAACGCCACTGGGCGGTGAGCCCCCACTACCTAGGCCATGCTATGCCATGTGTTTCAGTGCATGTGCCAGGTAGTTGGCAATAGAGAAGAATAGGCATAATTACAAGGAGCTTTACTGTTTAGTATTTTTACTACCTTGAACAATGTGTGATTGTCAATCCACCCAGATCTCATGGCTCTTGTCCAATCCCCAGGTGATGAACGACCCGTCCCCAGAGGTGGTGGAGCGCGCCTGCTTCGCCCTGGATGCCTTCTGCGAGCACCTTGATGGGGAGGATATCATGCCATACATTGCCCCCCTGATGGAGCGCATGGTTGGGGTGCTGCAGCAGCCGCCCTCCCTGCTCACCCACCATGCCCTGTCAGCAATTGCATCCACTGCGGGGGCGGCAGGTGGGGGGAGGGCAGGATAACCACACAGCTGATGCATGGCAATTACTTGGTTTGAGCGACGGTCATATGGCCGATGCATAGCGATCACATGGGCCACACGCGTGGGCGACTGCACCCCCCTTTTCACCCTTGTTGCCTCCAGCCTTCTCCTTTCCCTCCTGAACGCCTACATGACCACAATACATCCCAATTCATCCTGTTTCGTCCCTTTTCACCCTTTTCACCCCTTTCCGCAGGCCCCTCCTTCCAGCACTACACCCCCCTGGTCCTCCCCCTCCTGCGCCCCTACATGAACACCCCCCTTGAGGCCATGCTGACCTGTCGCATATGGGCCACCGAGTGCGTGGGGGTGATGGCGCAAACCCTAGACAAACCCTCGGCGGTGCAGCTGTTGCCAGAGTTCATCCAGGCGGTGGTGCAGGTAGGGTTTTTGGGTTGCGCTAGGGTTTAGGGTTGTGCCAGGGTTTGTGGTACGGGTGAGGTGGTGGTAGGGTTTTGGGTTGTGTGCTTAACTCCAAGAAAACCCTTGGCAGTGCAGCTGCTATCAGAGTACATCCTGGCAGTGGTGCAGGTGAAGGTGTAGGGTTGCGCTAGGGTTTTGCGTTCAAATTGCGCGTTTTCTGGCCAGCATGCTCAATGAGCTCTGTTGAGCCAAAACATGCAAAAGGACTTTGTCCCTTTTCCGTGTCGTGCCCCTTGCACGTGCCTTGTGGCCGATAGATGCCAGCGCATTTTCTGCCTTTGCCCTCCCCCTTTGACCGTCCCCCCCCTTGTGTACCCTGTAGGGTTTTGCCCTCAACAGCAGCGAGCTGAACGAGCGCTCACACGCGATGCTGTCCAGCGCAGCCAAGGCCATGCAGGAGGAGTTCACCCCCTTTTTGCCGCACGTTGTCCCCCTGGCGATCGCTTCGATCGAAAGCGATGATGGCACTTTTGAGACCCAGCCTGGGGCGGATGGGGGGCGATCGGCCGGGGCGCTGGGTGCGATCAGTTCTGATGAGGAGAGCGATGAAGAGGAGGAGGGGAGGCACACGTTCAGCGTGCGCACGGGTGTGTGGTCAGAACCCTAGAACCAGATGTGGAACCCTATGCCCATTCTGAACCCAAAAAATCCTTTGAAATCTGCTGGTTCAGCATTCGCATATCGCGCTCTTGAGCACTGTGTGAACCCTGCTTCAAGCCGTGATTCTCCAAAACCCCAAAAAGTCCAGGGAATTACAAAACCCCAGCAGATACGTAGTTGTCTTGTGCGCTTTGTTTATTTGCAATCCTTGTTGGAGCAGTGGAGGCGCCAAGTGTTATTTTCTGGCAATGGTTTTAGAATTAGAATTAGAATAATAATGTACCCGTCGCGGCTCAGAAAGCCATAGACTACACGCTGGGACAGGGGCAGCATCCCTGCAGCGGAGGTGTGCAGAGCAATGCGCGTTCACTGGCAATGGTTTCCTCATCCGCCACCTTCCTTTTCCACTCCCTACCAATCCCCACCCTGCCATCCCAGGGGTGCTGGACGAGAAGGCAGCCGCCACCAACGCCCTCGGCATTTTCGCCGAATGCACCGGGGCCCATTTCGGCCCCTACCTGGAAGCCTGCGTGCCCCTGCTCCGCACCATGTGCGATTACTTCCATGAAGACGTGCGGAGGGAGGCGTTCGAAGCCCTGCCTGCGATTTTGAAATGCACGAACCTGGCCTACCCCGCATCCCCGGGAGAGGCGACGGGGATGAGTGAGGTGGCGCAGGGGCTGTTTGAGATGGTGGTGCCTGTGCTGCTGGGGGCGGTGGGGGTGGATGACGACAAGGGGTCGGTGGCCAGCGCCATGATTGCAGTGACCGAGGTACGTAATGGAATTAAAATGGCTGGAGTATCGCGTAGAAGTCCTTGGCCTATATTACAAACTCTGGAGTCGATTTAAGCAAGTGAGTAAGCTTAGATTGTTTTCAAGGCGGTGGTGCTGTTGGGGTCGATGGAGGTGGGCGATGACAAGGGGGCCGTGGCGAGCGCCATGATTGCCGTGACTGAGGTAAGGTGGGAATATATATCACTACATGCAGAATTGCATGTAATTCCAAAACCAAACAGGAGTTTTCTCTGACATGAGACAGTACGGCGGCGGTAGCATTCTACTGGAAAGCTGGTGGAATGTAATGTATTGCCATTTTGTAATTATTAAGTTTGCAGATGCACTGAATTTTTTTGCGTATTTCCAGGTTGTGAATGACAGCAGTGCGGCTGCTGTGTCCCCCTACCTTGATGAGCTGGTGGAAGTGGCGGAGCTGATCATCAAGGGAGAGGCAATATGCCAGGTGAGGAGGGGAGGGGACAGGGTGGGGGCCAGGGACGCTGTGGGTGTGGGTGTGGGGGTGAGTGGGTGGGTGTGAAGAGTGGAAGGTGCGAGATGGTGTGTACGCATGGCTTCCTACTCCCCATTCCTTGTGTAGATATACCGATTCAATCTGATATGAAGAACGCTTCCCAGCTGTTTGTGAGAGGCTGTTTCGGGTCCACATGCCCGGACGTCGACAGCGATTTTGACTCAAAAGTGACAGCTGAAAAGTGTGCACGTCCCCAATCGGTAATCCCCAACACGACACAATCCCCAGCCGCACCAAATTCGTGTTTATAAACCTGCTTAAACACTTCAAGCACCGCAGCTCGTGTTCAACAACGCGAGTGTTCGAACGGCAGGTTTGCAAGGCATTTGAAGCAGGGAGTTCGGGCAGTGGCTGTGGTTGTCATATGCATGCAAATGCAGTCGTGCATGCAAGCGTCCGTCGAAGTGCGCGCAACGCTAGGAAACGAAGCGATCACTTAGATACTGTACGAACGGACCTCGAGGTACTGCAAAAAACCGTGACAAGGCACTTCACTCATATCCCCGGAATATAACCCAGGTGAAAGCATGCAGTGAAAACGGTCTTTACAAGGGGAGCTGTTAGCACTAGTGGAGTGCAACTCGGTTGTCTGTGTTCAATTGGGCGCTCTAAAAGGCAAAAGCAAGCAAGTGGTATATTAAATTAGCGAGGTTGGCTTCACAACATGCCAAGAGTTAAACCGGGGCAAAGCCACACTGTTAGTACTATGCGGTGTGACAACCAGCCCTTGGGTTGGTACAAGCGCTTCTTGTACTTCTTGCCAGGTGAGCAGGGGGAAGCAGGGCAACATACACCATTTCCCGAATGGAATTCTAGCATGTCAATGCTTAAAAACAAGGGTGTGCACACTGCGCAAGCTGCCACAGGGGGCGCCCTGCAAAAACCACAAAAAAGCAAATATATGCACACCCTCAGTGCAGGCTGTACACGTACGTTTTCAGTCTGTCCTGGTATCAAAAAAGAAAAGAAAGAATTTAAACGCCAAAGGCTTTAGTAAGGCGGCATAGCAGCTATGCATAGCCCCGAGAGAAGTCAAGCAGGAAAACCATTGCCCAGGGGGGGAATAAGTGGTGGATGGAGTAGTGGCAGTGGAGGGAACAGTGGAGGTTCTGAGAGGGCCCCTACACGAAGTAAAGAATGGCTACCTGGTGTGGCAAAGGTAGGGTGTGGTGGAACAAGTGTGAATGGCCAAAGAATGGGGTGGGGAGCATTGGGAAAAAATAGTGACAGATGAGAAAGCACTCGGTGTACGGCGGCTGAGAAAAGGGTGGTCATGCCCTGGTATTACCCTAGAGTCACACAGGATACCCTTATGCTGCACCCATCGCTGCACAGGATCCCACGTATTGGTGGCCACCTAGATTGCCTACAGGGACCGTAATTAGCCTTAAAGTTTGGTAGCACCAGCAATAATTCTAGTCCTGTATGATTTTTAATTATTTTATACTGTATATGGTTCAAATCCACGTACCTTTGCCCCCCCCTGCTCACCTGGCAAGAAGTACAAGAAGTGCTTGTAACATTTATGTTTTTACTCACATATATTCCACACGCATTTCCCTATGCTTTTTTGGATTTTCAATGGTCATCAAGAATTTCCCACATAGCATGTAATCTGCCACACTGGAAACAGTGTCAGTTAAGCCTTGGCTCTAGGACTGGGGTGAGGCATACCCAGACATGCTAACCTGGCTTCAAAGCTGGAAAGCACATACTTACTTACTTACCTTTGTAATCCCCAAATACCACATCCAGTTTTCAGGATGTAATCTTGAACCACATGGAAGACCCGCATGGATGTTTCAGCCTGACTGAACCCCCTACAATCAAGCCCTAATCTCCAGGAAAACCCTTCCTTTAAACCCCGCGTGCGCACCACAGGCGGTGGACAGCGGTGACGATCAAGGGGAGGGATTAGACGATGATGAAGGGGAGGACAGGGATGAGGAGCTGCTGGCAACCATAGCCGATCTGCTGCCCGCCCTCACAAAAACCCTAGGGCCAGAAACGTACCTCCCCTTGTTCGCCTCCCGTCACTTCCCCCCCCTGCTCAAGCGCATGAAGCCCTCCCAGCCGGAGGGCATTCGGGCCACAGCCATGGGGTAGGGGACAACACTAAACCCTAAACCCTAACCCTAACCAGCCATATATGAGACAGCCTTCATAAACCCCAACCCTTACCAACGATGATATCATAATGTTGTTGTTACAATTAATTTTTGTTTTACTGATACGTAGATAGCACGATTTGTTTTCAAAGAAAAATCACATGGTGGAAAACTCCTGATCATTTCCTATTCATGAACTGTTCATCCCAGTTACATCGTCATGACACAGCGTGTGTTGACCAGGGCGGTGGGGGAGGTGGCTCGGGAGGGCGGGGCGGGTTTCTCCCCCTGCGTGGACAAGCTCATGCCCCCCTTGCTAAGGGAGATGCGGGCAGAAGACAGTGTGAATAGGAGGAATGCGGCGTACACCGCAGGGATGCTGTTCTGGCATTGTGGGGCGGCGGTGGGGCCCTCGGTGCCTCGCCTGCTGCAGGTGAGCTGGGGGATAGGATTGAAGGTTGTAGAAACCCTTGTGAACCCTGATGATACCCTTGTCAAACCCTGGTAAAGCCCTTGTAAGCAGGAGGGAAGCAGCGTACACCGCTGGCATGCTGTTCTGGCACTGCAGGCGGTGCTGGGGCCCTCTGTGCCTCGCCTGTTGCAGGTGGGGCGGGCTTGTGGAAACCCTTGTGGACACCTGATGGTACCCTTGTCAAACGCTTGTGGAGCCCTTGTCAGTAGGAGGAATGCAGCGTACACTGCCGGCATGCTGCAGATGGGATTAGGGTTTAGGGTTTGGGCAAAGGCCTTTGGGAGCCTTATGTGCGTCGCCTGTTGCAAGGCAGGTTGGTAGTGTACAGCTTCTGTATTTATGTGCAGGCCCTGTTCGCTCCCTCATAGGACCCCTTCACCCGCGACAGTCACATTGTTGATTCAAGTAATTTCTAAAAGCTAAGAGTGTGCATTTCCTCCCCGCGCAGGCCCTCCAGCCCCTGTTCTCCCCCTCTGAGGACCCCTCCACCCGCGACAATGCGGTGGGGGCGGTGGCGCGCGCGCTGGCCGCCATGCCCCACCACCTGCCGCTGGATCAAATCATGCCGGTGTTCATGGGTGAGTGCAATTAGCGGATGTAATCAGTCATTTCCATTTGTTCAATCTGTCAACATCTATGGAACAAATCATGCCGGTGTTCATGGGGGAGTGCACGTGGAATCAGTGAGGGTTTTGGTACGTGGCTTGCATGCATTCATCTTGGGTACGAGGTCGCCACACCCATCTATTTGGTAATCTCTTTTAGTAAATTTAGTACATTTAGTTCGATTCATCGTATGTGCCCCACCTGCCACTACCCCCAAATTATGCCTAGCCATCTAAAACAAACCTGGGGATCGGAGGTCGCCACACCGACCTACATTTTAGTCCAATTCATCTTAACTGCCCCACCTGCCGCTGCCCCCAAAGCATGCCTGTTATTGGTACCTGTTTTGTTGCTTAGCCATCTGGAACACACCCTAAACCCTAAACCCTAAACCTCTAAACTTCTAAACCCTAAATCCTGCGTGGTGTACCTGGCCTGTCACCTGTGGGCATCTACTTCGTTCCCTTTTAAATTCAAATTGACTCGTTCAATTATTTTTGGATTCAAGTTGAATCGTTCAATCGTTCCCCTCCCCTTCACCCCCCACCCAGGTGCCCTCCCCCTGCAAGAGGATTTCGAGGAGGGCGACTCGGTGTGCAGCGCCCTCGCCACCCTGCTGACAAGTGCTGACCTGGCGCCAGCTGTCGCCACCTGGGCACCCCACATGGTGGCGCAGCTGGTGGGGCTGTGCGCGCAGGGGAGGGTGGCGGAGGGGGTGAAGGGGAGGGCGGCGGGGGTGGTGGCGGGGCTAAGGGCGCAGCATGGGGAGGCGGTGGATGCGGTGCTTGGGGGTCTGAGTGGGGAGCAGCGGGCTGCGCTGGCAAAGTATGGGGGCTCCATTTAGGGAGCTGGTGGTGAGGGGGTGATCGGGGGGCTGAGTGCCAATCCCTAGACCCTGAAGGGGTTATGTGGGTGGCGCCCAGGCCTGAAGGAGTGGGCGGCGAGGGTGGTGGCGGGGATGTGGGGCTTGGGGGATTGAGCGGAGAGCAGCGCGCGTTGCTGCAAACTGTTGGGGCTTTGGCTGAGGGTTCATGAACCCTAAAAGGGCTCTCGTCATAAGTAGCGCATGGCGAGCCTTATAGGATAGTTGATACATGCTTCTAGCGAAAGCCCACCAGGATGCATTGAAGTGTTTTCGACGACTCTGCTGTCCGCCACCAACCGTTGCGTTACGTGCTTCCGTGCGTCTGTGTGTATGATGTGAGCTGTAACTGCTTCCCAAGACTGAGAATGTGTCCACAACGCCCTGGTACGCCGCAGTATTAGAACCTGCTGGCGCCTGGGAATGCTGTGGATAGCGACTACGGTAGAGCAGCGGCACTGCGCGTATGCACCCTCCCCAACCCCAAACGTGAAACGGTCTGCAAACGTGAAACGGTTTGCAACAAATCTTGCAACTGATCTTACATCTTGATCATCTGGCACACAGAGCAATACAACCTTATCTGGACATTGTCTGCATATTGCATGCAGGGTGAAACCATTATGGGTACACTCTGTGCACGTGCATGTGGCAAAACCTACTTGGAATCTCAACACCCCCGTTAGGCTAAACTAACAACTACACTTGTAGCCATGATTGCACTGCACGCGTTTGTGACAAACACGTCAATACCAAATGTGTGTTCACCATCGAGGAGCTGCATTCTCCTACCCTCAAGGCCTGGGAGGAGCACATAAATGCGGAATGAACAGGTCTCAGCCTGCATAATAAGGGTTTAGGCCTCAACCCAAAACCCTAAATTCAGTGAAGGGCTCTGATCAGAGGTGCATTCCTGGGGCAGAGCAACAATGTCACAAACAAAGGGTTAAATTTACTAAGCTGGGCCCTAGTAACCCTTAGTAAGGGTTCTGGGCAGGAATGGCTGCACACGCTGCAGCTTGCTTCCCTGCGGGAGCAAGTGAGCTCCAGCATGCGTTGCTTTGTAAAACCTCCATAGCTTGCTTGCTGCAAATGCACATCATGCAACTTGGCATCTTGATTGGCTAACATGATGTGCCTCAGACTGTGGCGCCAGCCTGTGCGCACAACCGAGGGCGCCACACTGATGGCATCTGCAAAGTACAACTTCCCTCACAGCCATCATTATCCAGTGCCAAAAAAACACTGGGTTTGGGCTCCTGTCCACCTAGGGGTAGAACCCTAGTAACCCTAGTAACCCTGGTAACCCTTAGGTAGACTGGACAGGGACCTCTCCTCCCATAGCCTCTCCAGCAACCCCCTTCCCCTGCACCATGCGCAGCACCCCCAGGACCCTGTAAATCCTCAAGTTGATGACCTCCAGGCTGCAGGTCTGGCATGGGCACCACATGGAATCCTAAACCCTGAACCCTGGAGTCCGACCCATCTGCAAACTCCTCCCACAACCACCAGTACCACCGACACGATTGCAAGCTGCGGCCCAGCCTGCGCCCACGCGCATACCCCCTGCCCCACCTAGGGGCTCTCCTCCCACAGCCTCTCCAGCAGGCCCCTCCCCTGCGCAGTGCGCAGCCCCCCCAGTATGCTGTCTGCGCTCAGGTTGATCACCTGCAGTTTGGCGAGGTTGACCTCAGTGCTCAGACAGGGTTTAGGGTTGGAGTTTAGGGTTTAGAATTTGGGGTTTCACCTGTAGCTTGGCAAGCAGGAGCTCAGTGCTCAGACAGGGTTTAGGGTTTGGGCTTTGGGGTTTGGGGTTTGGGGTTTGGGGTTTGGGGTTTAGGGATTAACCTCCAGCTTGGCGAGCAGGAACTCAGTGGTCAACAGGGTTTAGGGTTTAGGGTTTGGAGTTGAGGGTTTAGGGTTTCACCTCCAGCTTGGCAAGCAGGACCTCAGTCCTCAGACAGGGTTTAGGTTTAGGGTTTGGGGTCAGGGTTTGGGGTTGAGGGTTTGGAATTTGGGGTTTGGAGTTTAGGGTTTAGGGTTTCACCTCCAGCTTGGCGATCAGGAGCTCAGTGGTCAGCTGATTCACCCGCTCCTCCCTCCCCCTCACTGTCATGTCAACCACCTCCTCTGCCACAGCCACCACGGGTCCCCGCCCGAGCATCCCCAGAGCTGCCAGGATCCCCGCCGCTGCCCCGGCCGCCCACTCGACCGAAAAATCTGGCCACTGGGCCTGGGCGAAAACGCCGGCAATCGCCTGCGGGAAAAGCTTTCACAACTTAGAAGGAGGTGGAAGAAAACGTCGTTCAAAATACATAATGTTTACTGCAGATATGTCCTGAGCGAAACGCTCGGCAAAGCATGCGAGTTGGCAAGGCCATGGGCATTTAGTAAGGAACACAAAGCACAGCCTGTAGAACAAAACCAGCTGGTATGTCAAGGGGCGGCCCAAAAACCCTAGACCATGAACCCTAAACCCTAAACACAGGGTTTTAGGCCCGCTGGTGCCTCAACAGAACCTTTTCAGACACGCTCACCATGTCCCAGTAGGGCCTGATCCACACGCCCCCAAAGTACAGCAGGAGGCCGGCGTTCAGCACCAGTTTCGCCAGCTCCACCCTATTGGGCCCCGCCTCCACGCAGCACTTGTGGTACACCTCAGCTGTGCGCAGCTGTTTGGACAAGGTCTCCACCTTTACCTCCGCATGTGCAATTGCGTCAGAGGCTGCACGGTCCTCGGGGGGCCCTTGGGCGGAGCAGGCGGTGGTGGGTGGCACGGGGCGCCGGCTGTCCCTGAGACATCGCAAGTTGGTCACGTGTATACTTTGAAGTGAGCAAGTTCCAAGGGTACCAAACTGGTTGTTGGGGTGTTGTTGGTTCCTAGGGTGGAGTGCACGCCAGATGGACCCCTGGGACAAAAGGCTCCAAAGTAGAATCAAACGGTGTTTTAGGGAGGGTCCTGGGCAGCTGCAGGGCAGGCGGTGGTGGGTTACCATGGAGCGCTCGTCGTTCCTGTGACAGGATAAAACGCAGTGTAAGTTTTCACTGCATTGCAAATGGGCCATGGACGTTTTCTAGGGTATTTCCTGGTTATACCATGGTTGGCAAGGGTTCATATGCGCACAGCATTAAAGGCCAGTGCAAAACCACTGCATCAAGTTTGGTGGCAATCTGGGCAGTTGGCAGAGGCGTTCATATGTCACTTAAGAACACCCCTGCAAACTGCCCAGATACGAACAGACTTGCTGAATTGCAATGGTCTTGCCGTACCCAGCGGCTCCAAACATTGTAAGGTCATGACATGTGTGGCGTTGTGTCAGCGCTGGCGTTGTGTCAGTGCCAGCTAGCTGGCCATCTGGTAATGACCTGTAATGCACGTGGGGACAGGAAACCCACCTCAAGTTGGTCACATTGGGGGAAATTTCACGCAACATTTACAGCTTCTTCACGTATAGGGGGTGTTGCTGCACATTCACAAAGTGTCTCCCAACAGAGAGGTAGACTGTACGGGGGCCATGCATGCATGTGACCGTACCGTTTCTTGGGCAACGACGCCCTGAGGGACGGGCCTCTCAAGGACCGTCCACGTGCAGTGGCGCATAATCGATAGAGATGCAGCGCTGTTGGGCAGCCAGAGGCTTTCACTCCAGTCGTGCTGGCCATGGTGCCATGAACAATCACCAGTGATGGGTTCATCGCGATGGCGGGGCACCTACACACCACTGCAACTAGGTCGGTGGATGCAGAACAGTGCACCCGGTACTGTGTAAAAAATGGGTCGGCCAATGGTATTGTATGTGCCTTTTATGCGCTTGAAGGGGTGTGGGTGGTTGATATATGTGCATGCATATGCATTGTCTCCTTGTCCTAGACAACATCCGGAGGGGCCCGTATTTTCCCGCCACTCGAAACGTCTTGCAATGTTTCGTAGCTGACTATTGACTATCGTGTCCCATAGATAGGCATGCAGTACCTTTATTCGAGTCTTCAAGAAGCCAGCTGACATTTGCACATGCATGCATGTCGTGTAAGTCGTAAGCACATGCATGCATCTGGCCTTGTGTTCCCGAACCGCACGGTTCAGCCATATTGTGCAAGGAAAGGAGAATAAAAATGGTAATGGTAGTGATGGTGTAGAAATCAGGAGCCTTGACGTTAACGCTTTCCGGTGATGCCAGATATTGCTTGCCATGGATGGCATTGGTACTGCATGCCATGCCCCTCACTGCACGGTGGAGGGCCTCCCCTTGCCCTCATAACATCTTTCTAACTTACAAGCCGTTCAAGCTCTATGATAACAGCAACTGGGCCCAGGTCACAGACAGGATACTTGCAAGTACCCCCGGGCGAGGGAGGAAGTGACTACCGGGTACCCCCCCTCGCACCTGCAATACGTCTACTTGCCCAACCCTCCAGTGATCTATAAAGACATATATGCAGGCACAGCCATATATGGAACCGGCCTAGGCAGAAGGCACAGCCCCATCCCACACTCCACATCCAACAGCCCACAATCACAGCAGCAGCCACGCCCGTATGGTTCCTCAGCCAGTGGCTCTTCTCAGTAGGCCACTTCCTATTGGGAAGTACAGTGCACGCCTCGAGATTTGAAAGGCCAAGTTATACTGGAAAATCACAGCAAAGTACTAATGTTTGTCGCCGTTGTAACCCCAATGGATGATATCTTTCAACTTTCCCCCAGTTTCACCCCAAATGACCTCCGCCACTTGACGGCTGGATCCACAAGCCGAAAGGCTTGTACTGACTTCCTGCCGAGGGAGAAAAAGCTATATGGTACTATATAAAAGAAAGGCTCAGGATTAACACCAATCATCCATGGCTGTGCACTGAGCTCTCAACACCTTTTCCAATCTCATACATATTCAACCAGCTGTATCTTCAAATTGAAGACAGTTTGGACCCAAACGGGCAAGGATGTAACATTTCGTTGCAACTGTATATTGGTGTATTTTGCCGCCTGATAAACACCTTTCCCCCTGGTAAACGTTTAGGCCCCTCAGGAAATGCCAACTCAACCTGTAAGAATTTTCGGTAGGCGGATACAATTAACAACAATAGTGAAGTTGTGGTACGCCACTGTGTACACCAGGGTATACATCTTTGGTTGGTTTCCAGTCATGCATTAGGGTTGCCATTCAAACATATACTGGCCTTTTATTGCCAGTCAATAAAAATATTGGCCTTTATTGCTCAGCCTTTCCTGAGGAGGTCCCTTATACAAACATGACCTGTTTTTCAACACCTGTAACTGACAATAGGGTAGCAGAGGCACATCTGCTTTGATTACAGCCATCGTAGGTGAGTAACCATCTCACGGGGCTGCCGCGAAGCTGGGATCGGTTGACGTCCATATGCATGCATACGCGGTCGGGCAGCATCACGTTTACCACCTTGGGGTGCTGTACGTGCTCGCACAATTGAGTGGTGACAACGGCTAATATTCCCGCGTGTGTACATAGCTGGTGCTGTGGTATTTCCTGCTGTCAGGCCACAAACCTTGTGTGCATCGTCCAGGGCGTCCTTCCCATGCTCTACAAACTGCGTACCACACATAATGCCCTTCCTGCTGCTTCTTGCCTTCATTGAACGTTAGTATCTTGCGTTTTTCTTCGTTTAACGACACTTCAGACACTCCAATCAGCGCCGTAACCACGCTCATCGCATCGCAACTGCATCGAGCACATACTGCGCAACATGTTGTGGCCGGCGGGCCCCACAACCACATATATTCACGCGTGCATGTGCTCTCTATTGTTAGAAATGCATTCTATATCAGGCCCACGGCCCGTAAACACGTGTGTGCGTGTGTAGATATACCCAGATCTGGATTGCATGGCATTGCGGATTTGATACCCTTGGACAAAGCACCAACCGCACGGGGCAGCCACCGTTGCGATGGCGGCCGCTATTGCGACCATGCAATGGGAGGCCAGCGCCGCTGCCTCCCTGGGAGTCACCACCTCCATGCTGCGCCTGGCACTCAGCTTCTGCGGATGCGTGCCGGTGGGCTGGGGGATGCGGGCGGTGCCCAGTCAAACAGGTGAGGACATAGCCAAACCGTAAACATTAAACCCCCGCACGCACAGACCACTGCCCTCAACCCTAAACCCTACCCACTCCCTTCCTGCACAGGCTGCCATCTGTAAATCCTAAACCCTGAACCCAAGACCCTAAACCCCCACACGCACACGCCGCCGCCTATACGCACCCAACCCGAACCTCCAATCCCTAAACCCTAACCCCCACACGCACAGGCCGCCACCTGTACGCCATCCTCACCTGTGTGGCCCTGCTCTACTACCCGTAACCCCTGAACCCCAAACCCTTAACCACCAACCACCAGCCATGAATCCCAATTCCTTACTCTCCAGGTCGCCATCTGTACGCCATCCTCACCGGCGTGGCCCTGCTCTACTACCCCTTTGGCCCTGCCGTCGCCTATCTACTGGTGCCCGCACTGGCTGCATATGTGGCCATGGCGGTGTCTAGGAGGAGATGTGGGGGGGCGACGTGGGTGGCGGCATTTGCGTTCCTGCTGTATTGGTGCGCAAGAGGGGGGAATGGGCTGGTGGTGGGCTGTGGGGGAAGATGAAAAGCGCAGGATTGGGTGGTTGAATAGGATATCATATGAGCGTGGGGTTAGCGTTTCTGTTGTGGTGGGACGGGAGGGGCTGGGGGGGAGGGGGGGGGGAGATGGAGGGTGCAGGAATGGGTGGTTTGCTATGTATGGTTGGCATGGGCTTCGCATGTATGCTTATGCTGGGGCGGGGGCTGGGGGGTGGGTGTTAGGATTAGGGTTAAGGTTTAGGGTTTTGGTAGCTTGCGGCACACTGAATGGTGCAAAAAGGCTAGTGCAATTATGTGAGCATGGGCTCTCTTTCCTGTCCTGCTGCAATGGCGTGTGGAGGAGGAAGGGTATGGGCTAGGGTTATTTTATAAACCTACAACCTGCATCCTAAGCAGCTCCTCCCCTGCCCGCAGCCACTGGAACAACGCCGGCGGCATATCGTGGAAGGCGGTAAACCCGAATCCCCACTTTCAACCCTACAACCTAAATCCTAAACCCTAAGCAGCTCCTCCCCCGCCCGCAGCCACTGGAACAACGCCAGCGGCATGTCATGGAAGGCGGGGGAGCTGGACATAACAGGTGGGTGGGTGGGGGGTGGGTGGGCGAGGGGGGGCTCACAGGCTGGTGTGGTGTAGAGGCTGATGGTCTCTAGCGGCGGTGCAGTGCAATGCCTTGCGCTGTTTTTTGTGTGGTTTGTATGTTGTGGTTGCCTCGTAGTGCCCATTTGGTCATGGGGCTCATGGGGCCAGATATGTAGCCAAGTGGCTGTTCAGGGTTTAGGGTTTAGGGTTTAGTGGCTGATGGGTCCATGTCTGTGACCAAGGCACTGATGGGGTGTTGTCAGTAATCATCCAAATGATGGGGTCATGCGCATGTGATGATCATTGCTCATAGCGACGCCACGCTGCCTCTATCCCCACCTCCAAAGGTAAACCCTAAACCCTACACAGGTTTCCACCTGACTGACCCTGACCTGTGCCATTGTCCTCCCC
This sequence comes from Heterotrichella gracilis, assembly GCA_032358255.1. Taxonomy (NCBI): domain Eukaryota; class Xanthophyceae; order Tribonematales; family Xanthonemataceae; genus Heterotrichella; species Heterotrichella gracilis. Next base: position 179,500 of record JAULBX010030264.1, read on the forward strand.
AGGTGCCCTCATGGTCGCCACCCTCAAGGTCATTGCGGCAGCTGTGTGCTACCAGGATGGAGGCAAGAGGGACCAGGTGGGCGATTTTGGGTGTAGTGGGTAGCGGGTTGTCATGTTGGGAGATAGTTCTTCGTTGGAATAACACAGTAGACTTGAACACAGCCCTTTCGAGGCATCGCGTGTGTGGTAGATATGGCCAAGCAATGTAGGCAGCACATAAGTTGAAGTTAGATCACATGTGAATGGGAGGAAAAGTTCACCACCTTACCCGCACACCCAGCACACGCATAGGCGCTGCTTGAAACGCGCGACCATCTACAATGCGCCATCACCTTACTTAATCGCTGCAACCGCCTGATCACCCTAAGCCTCAACCTAAACCCTAACAAATGCACAACTTACCGCTAAACCCTGAACAAGCCACCACCCTTTCCCAGGACCTGCGGGAATACAACCGCCGCAACCGCCTGACCGCCCTCCCCTCCCTCCTCGAGTGGTTCTCCTACCTGCTGGCATGCGGTAACCTGCTGGCTGGCCCCGTGTTTGAGATGCGCGAGTGGCTGGAGTTCATTGGGCACAAGGGGGAGTGGGGCGCGGCGGGTGAAAAGGGGGGGCAGGGCAACACAGTGGTGAGGATGGGGCTTGCATGCTCCCTTTATTGATATTTTTGGTTCTGTTCTAATGATTGTATGCCATATTTTACAAAAACAGCGAAGTAAAAAATGTAAGTCAACGTTGTAATCATCTGAAAGCACTCCAACAACGCCCATTGTGAATAATTGCATTATTATGATGTACAAGCATCTTTTAATTTCTCTCTTTAGACGGGCACCCCTTTTGGGTTGGTTTGTCTCCTTTTTTGGTGCTTTCCCTGTCACCTTTGGGCGTGAGCCGCGACATGTATAATCCCACTGGGGTCGAGGCTCCCCAGGGTAACAGTTTCTGTGCTGTCAAATTAAGAATTCTTCTTGCATCCTTTCTTTTGTTCATTTGTTACTATCAAATTATTATGGTACACAGTGGTGTATTGTAGAGATGCGACAGATAAAAGAGGTGCTATTGAATGTAGCAATCATGCGGATAACAATCTAGCAGCAACGCCAATGTGGAAAATTGTATTTGTATATTAATATGATGTACAAACATATTACATTTCGATTTTCCTTCTCCAGGCGGGCACCCCCTTTGGCCCTGGGTTCAAGCGGGTGGGCAAGGCGCTGCTGTACCTGGCAGTCCACATGGCCCTGGGGGCATACTTCCCTGTCATTGGGCTGGAGGGGGAGGGGTACCACAAGATGGGGGTGGCGGGGAGGTGGGTGGGGGTGGTTCCTTGTTTATATGCCACACCCCTTGGGTGGCACAAAATCCACAACCATGAACTGCACCGCATTTGAGTTACTGCTTTGGGATACACCTCCTGCTCACCCCACCGCACCCCACTCTCCTGGGGAATGCAAAAACACACCCTTACCTACTCGCACTATTATTCTTGTGTTCACCTCTGATCTGACCCCCACTCACCCTCCCTCCAGGTTGGTTTGCATGTGGCTCACATGCGTGGCCTACCGACTCAAGTACTACTACGCCTGGTCCCTGGCGGAGGCATCCCTCATCTTCTCGGGATTCAACTACACGGGGATCGATCCCGGGGGCAAGCCGCGTCACGACCGATACCGGAATTTCAACTTTGTGCGCGTGGAGGCTCAGACGGATCCTGCGCTGCTGGCCAAATACTGGAACATCGCCACCGGCAACTGGCTGCGATACTGTAAGTCGGAGGGGGGATGGGGGCAGTGGAGGGTTCAGGGTTTAGGGCTTAGGGTGTAGGGTGTAGGGTTTAAGTAGGGGGGCCGCGTATGGGTGTCAGTGGCCTGTGGGGATATCAAATGCTGCCCATCACTTATAATCCTTACTTGAGTGTGAGGTGTATTGCCACAATGCCGGGAGGTACTGCACTGCACAGGGTCAGCACTTTTGATGGGCAGGGGAGGGGTGGAGCTCACACATGCACAGCCATAGGCAGCGCACAGGGATATGCATTTCTGGGTAATTGTTATAAAATTAATAATGGTTGGCTACCACCACTGTGCTGACTTACATGCGTTCCAACAGTGCAGCCAGATAAGCAGTTATTCCCACATGCCACCCATCCAGTAATAATGGGTGGTACCACTACGCGCACCGTCGTCCGCTCACCCACAGACCCTGAAACCCCAAACCCCACACCCGCAGACGTGTACGAGCGCCTCACCCCCATCGGCCGCAAGCCCACCTTCACCGCCCTCCTGGTCACTCAGCTGGTATCCGCAGTATGGCACGGCCTCTTCCCTGGCTACTTCATTTTCTTTGCAGCTTCCGCGTTCTTCTTCTACAGCGGCAGAATAGTGTACCGGTGGGAGCAGGGCCCCCTCAAGGGGGTGGCGGGGTCCTGGGCCTGGAGGGGGGCCAAGGTGGTGTACACTGCGCTGGTGCGGGACTACCTGGCGACTGCGTTCCTGGTGCGTGGAAACCCTAAACTCTAAACCCTAGTCCATCCTGATCCTAAACCCTAAAAGTTCCTGGTGTTCACAGCGCTGGTGCGGGGCTACGTGGCGGCCGCGTTCCTGGTGCAAGAAAACCCTTGTAAACCCCCTACAGCCCTAACCACAATATTTGCCAAAGTTTTGGTGCCAGGGCTGCGTTCACCCTTAAATATTCATGTGGTCATCTTGTTGTTTCCCAGGTGCTTTCGTGGCGGGAAAGCATCGACGCGTACCGCTCCGTGTACTGGGCGGGGCACCTGGCCATCGCTGTGGTGTTTGCCCTTGGGTACGCATTCCCAGGGGGCAAGGGGGGAGGCGACAAGCAGAGCCGCAAGGAGAAGGATAGGCAAGAATAGGGCCTCCGCAAGGTTTCACCAGCGTTTTAATGGACCACTGTCCTGGTGATTTTTCAGGAATCATGTAGTGGAGGATAGGCAACAATAGGCCCAGACCAATGGTACTGGGTGGGCACGCGGTCGTTGCTGCGGTGATTTACCCTGAGGCATTCTTTAAACCCTAAACGGTTACCTGGGGGGGGGGGGGGGGGGGGGGGGC